>VYZT01031188.1:0-33824 GCA_013400735.1 Pomatostomus ruficeps
CCACTGCCATCCCTGGGCATTCCTACCTGTCCCCTCAGCCCCACCACCATATCCCTGGGCATTCCCGCCTCCCTCAGCGACCCCTCAGCCCCACCACCATCCCTGGGCATTCCTACCTGTCCCCTCAGCCCCACCACCATATCCCTGGGCATTCCCGCCTCCCTCAGCGACCCCTCAGCCCCACCACCATCCCTGGGCATTCCTACCTGTCCCCTCAGCCCCACCACCATATCCCTGGGCATTCCCGCCTCCCTCAGCGACCCCTCAGCCCCACCACCATCCCTGGGCATTCCTACCTGTCCCCTCAGCCCCACCACCATATCCCTGGGCATTCCCGCCTCCCTCAGAGACCCCTCAGCCCCACCGCCATCCCTGGGCATTCCTGCCTCCCCTCAGAGAGCACTCAGCCCCAGTGCCATCCCGAGGCAGAGGACACCTGCTCGGCCTCAGTGGTCAGGACACCTGGGATAAACTGGTGCCTGTGCTCAAGGAGCAGCCTGTTCTTCACAGGGACTGCTGAGGGCTGTAGTGCTTCACTTCACTCACCATCTCTGTGGGTCTCACCCTGTGCACACACGCACCCCCCATGCTCAACACACCCCTCTCCCCACCTCAACCCAAGTTTCCCAAAAAGACGGTAATTACATTATAAACACTGCCCTTCTTTCCCCCCCACCTCCATGTGTTTTCACTTCAGCTAAACAGCAAAAATATTTCCTGGCAGCTGTCTTCAATGGAGGGCAGGGAGGGAGGTGAGCTGGTGGAGAGGAGACCTGTGGAAGGGACATGCTCTTTGAGACTCTTCAGAAGGAAAAAAGAAGGGGGAAAGGTGGAAGGAAAGGTGTAATCACTCAGTTTTTGATGTCAGTCATGCTAAGGACAGCTATGGGGAAGGCAGGCAGGGAATACCAACTCCATTACCTCAGGCTCTGATGGCAAAGCCTGTATATCCAGTGTACCCTGCACGTGACAGCTCCTGCTGCAGCTGCACCAAGGGGTCTCCCCGTGGCTGGGATCAGAGGGTGTTCATAAGAGGTAGAGAAACTTTTCAGAAACTTTCTGGAACAGCAACCCACTGACAAATCCTTCCAACTGCAAGAAATTTTATGATGGTTTGCTGTCTTCGGGGTGAGGGGATGCTTTCACACACTACTTCCCAAGCCTTGGAAACCTGAAGTGCCCCTGAAATGCCTCTTCCCAATTGACAATCTCCTGTATGAGGTGTGTAGAACCATGCTGTCTTGGCTTTATTCGCAGAAGGCAGGCATTGCAAGCCAAATGTCAGGACTAGAAAAATCAGGAACTGCAACAAGGTGTGGGATCAGGATCCAAACCTGCTACATGTCAGGGAGCACTTGGAGCTGGACAAGAGCTCAACAGTTCCTCTTTGGGGCCAAGGGCTCATGTCCCCACATTCCTGTGCAGAACTGTCCTGCACCATGAGCGCAATATGGTGCCTGTAAGCAGGCGATTTCACCTCACCCCCATTCTCCCCATGCACACATAGAGCTTATTTTCCTCTCTTTCCATCTGCAGGACATGAGGTTCTCTTCAGTATTACAACACTTCCAGCAGATCCACTTGTACTTCTTTTTATAACCTTGCTGAGACATATGAAAAAATAATAAATAAATAAACAACTCAGCGCAAAGCTGTTTTCCATGGCATAACTTCCTGGCTTCCCTTCTCCTTTCTATAATCCCAGCTTTTCTGGGACCTCGTACCAAAAACTGACATTTATTTACACTTGAAACACTCCTGCTGTGTCCTAGCCTCTATGTTGAAGTAGCCATTTCCAGAGGGAAAGTCCAGCAATTAACAACCATCAGAACCCTGATTACTCACTCTGCGTGAGTTATATTTGCACTTGCATTTTCACATAGCCCCATCCCTCTTCTATTGATCCCTTCATCCATAAAAGCCAGGTCCCACCCAGCCCTTTCCAGGCCACTCCAGCATTTATTTTGCCGCACCACAGGCTTGAAGAGCAAATGTCTTACACAGGTTTCATTATGCCATATAAACTAAAATAACTCAACTGGGCACCTGCTGCCCTTCAATGCCCTATAGAAACCCCCAAATACACTAAAATGTGCATCACAGTTAAAAAGCAGACACAGCCAGCCATGTTCAATACTCAGAGCTCTGCTTGCATGGGAACATCCAGAAAATCCTAATTTTACAATGTCCTCTTTTACCTTTCATCTTTCACTAGGTCCCCAGTCCCATGATGGGAGAAGCTGAGCCCCACCTTGCCACACAAGCTCTTCTCCTCAGTCCTTACAACAGCGTGCAGTCAGGAAGGTTACCCTTGCTGCCACGCTTCCTGGTGGTCCCAATTAATCCCACGGAGTCAGAACACAGCACGTAATCGGGAGCTCGCCCGCACAGTCAGCAACTGGAAGCCCCAGACACACTGTATTTATCTGTAAATCAAAGTGAAGCTAAGCAGCTCCCTGGCCCTGACAGCATTGGTGTGTCTCCCAGAACATTTTACAAATTGCTTCTATGACATGCTCAGTGTCTTTCCACGTTGGACAATGTGTTTACTCAAGGGTTTCTTCCGAAAAAAATGCCAAGGACAGCCTGTTGGGACCAGAATAAATTCAAGAGGATATGCTGTCCTGTTTTATTTTTTACTCATCAATAGCTATTGTGCTGTTTAAAGAACTCAGATGAGTTTTGTTACTGGAAAGCTTTTCAACGCTTTGATTTCTACTTTTTTATCCTCTCTTCTTTCTCTTCAAAATGCCACTCGCAATTCCCTCCCCCCCCTTTTTTTTTCTGGGTGATTATGCTAAAACTTCTGCTCAAAGGCTTTTGGCCAAATTTTGCCCTCAGATATGCACATTTAACTGCCAGTGAAATTAGTGGCTTGTTTGCATGCAAGTTGGAGGAAGGAATTTGGCTCCATCGGCAACATTTTCTGAGCGGTCACAGAGTGCATGCACACCAATTTTTTGGACCCCTGCTTCAGACACCATGGCCAAGAGGCAGCTAAATTCCCAGACCACCTCAGGCTGCATACCAAAACCTTCGCACTGGTGAGCGGTGCAGGAAGCACACTCAGGCCTCGGCACTGGAGGGGCTGTGACATATCCCCATGGAATGCCAGCATGGGAGCCAGATGCTGGGTTTGCTCTCCAGGACCTTTTGGTCACAACCCAGCTCAGCTGCAGGTAGGGTCAGCAATGGAGGAAAGTTGATGTTATGCATTAGAAACATGCATTATCCGCACATTGAGGAGCTCCCTGAGGTTCTTGGTGGGCTTGTGAGTGATGCACCTCATGTAGGAGCAGCCCCATGCTCTCCCACTGGTCACACAGATGGAGATGAGTGTCTCCATGTGCTCCCTGGAGTTATTTCACCAGACATCCACAGGCTCAGATGTCACATCCCATCAGCTACCCCCCACAAAGGCAGAGTGGAAGGAGGTTTGCTTTCATCCTTCCTGGCATCTGGAAATGTAACAGCTACTTTTCGATCATTTGCTCCCATTCAGGCTGGGACCTTCAATGTGTGGAGGCAGAAAAAAGGACCTCACGGGTGGCTCTTTCAGTTGACCCTGGCAGGAAGAACAGGTCACAGAAAGGCTGTTTCCAGGACTGCAGCAGACTCAACAGGTAATGACTCAACTGACTTTGTCCCCAAAAGCCAGATGAGACCGAGCTCGGACCTTTCCCACAGACATACGTGCATTTAAATGTGAGCACACGCACACATTTAAATACATACAGGCAAATATAAAATTAACATCCCTCAGCCCTTATTGATTCTAGTAAAAAAGGAACTAGGATGGAAGCTAGCCTTGTGTTGGGATCCTGGCATGACCAAGCCGTTTCAGGGAAGCTTGGCTCCTTTCCTATGGCTATACGTGCCCGGTGGTCTTCATGGACAAATCTGCCACTACAGGGAAATTGGGACAGAGGAAGCAGTGCTGTGCGCAGCTGGTCCCCTTGTTATTCCAGTTAGTGGCAATGAGTGGTAATGAATTCCAAGATGGGTGGAGGGTGGAAGAATTAACCAGCCCAGCTTTAATCCCTTTTGTTTGTTCAGCTAACAGCATAATCTCCAAATGTCCGCAGTCAGCTCTTCAGAAAAGGGAGGATAAAGAGCAAAAGATGTAACATGCAAAACACATTTCCAGTCCGAAGGCCTTCCTGGTACTTGTGTCTATCTGTGTTCCAAACCACTCCATACCAAGATGGTATTTTTTCCCCTATATATCTCTGACCCAAGGCCCAGCCAATATACCTTTCTAACTTGATTTTTTCCTCTGTTAGGTTTTGGGAACCACCCTAAAACACACCCTGAATTAGGCTGTTGAACAGAAGACAAATAAGGCATTTCCAGTCTACAGAATTGAATCCTGCTTTTTGTCAACAGAATTTCTTAACACTTCTGGACCAGCACCTTCTTCCAGAAACACTCAAACAACTCAGTCATTAAGGCTGCTAAATCTTTCAGTCATTCAGTTGACTTTCTTGGCCCTTATCCTGCAGTTCATGTTCTGCAACAGTCCCACTGACCTCTGTGAAGCTGATCATTGAACAAACACTCCTTGCCATCAACAAGAGCATCAGAAGGTGACTTCTGTAGGAACACTCAGGACTTACAGACCTTTTGGGTTAGTACAAGACTTTCAGACCTTCTGCCCAGATGGTGCTCACAAATAGACTGCAACAACTTCACTTTGATTTTTGACCTGGAAATATTTCTGTTCCTCAGAAGTCTCTCTACCTCAGTAAATGTGAGGGGGGTTTCTTTGGACTGAACTTGTCCTCTGGCATCCAAGTAGTCCCAGTAGAGCTGAACCAGAAAAAAACCTCAATAAACTGCTCAACTAAAAGAACAAAAATAATTGCCCCCAAAGGAAGAACCTCTCCAGTGTCATGGCTACACAACACAGTGATAAAACTGAGTAAAACTGGTCTCAGTCTCTGTTGACTCCTGAGACCTGGATGGATTTTGTTGCCATCACTTTGAACTGAAGGACACAAAAGACCTCATTTATTCTTACTTCTTCGTTCCCTGCCATAAAAACCAGGAAATGCAGTAATATGGCATTTCCAGTGCCATTTCGTTCACTTTGTGCCTGAATTATTTTTATTTCCCAAGGCAAATGGAGAAGCGTGAGACAAGCGTCCGTCCTTAATTCCAAATTTCCTGCCATTGCCCAATTTAAACCATAGATTTAACGTTGTTAGGACAACATTTTCTTCTATATGTGTCTTACTATTGATGTTAACCACTTACTGTTTATTTCCTACAGCAGCTGGGGACATGGAAACATGTACTGAACGGACTGAGTCACCTCCCTGTTGTCTCATGTTAGCCTTGCATGGCTCGGTAAGGTCATTCTTGACTCTAAATTCAGGAGCCCCTCATTGTGGCTGAACACAGACCTTCGAAGAGAAGAAACAAGTAGCAAGGAGTCCTGCCAAAACAGGGAAGGCCAAACAAACAGTGAGCAGGGGCGGACAGTGGACCTTAAATCCCAATAAATGGAAAGCAAATAGCACTGAAGGAAAGGAATCCCCTGCTACTCTGTCTGGTTGTCAGAACAGCCAGGATTTCAGCTCTTTGTGGAGAACAAGAGCTGGCAAGGATGGGGGAGAGCCTTGATTTCCTCCTCAGTTTACACCACGGGCTGGAGGCAAGCCCCCAGCAGCAGCCCCTGGCACCAGCCTGGGGACCCCTCCATGGACTCCGCGTGGGTTAATGACATCCATCTTCCCTGGGAGCTAGGGATTTGTTGTGGAAACCCTGCCAAAAGAGCCTAACTTTGGCTTCTCTTCCCAAACATTTGTGGAAAGGCTGCAAAGCATCTGCTAGGGCCTGAAGCTGAAGATAAGCCAAAGGCAAGCAGGGATGGATGTCTCGTTAGGATTATAGTTCCTGCCAAAGATGTGGTGCAGCATCAGACCCTGGGTCTCCTGGGTTAGGGATAGCTAGAGGATCCTCTCCTTCCTTCCCTCCTTTTTTTCAAAATCTTCCTCTAGGAAAAAAAGAGGAAAGGCTAAATCTAGGGGCCCCATAGGCACCAAGGGTGAGAGCTCAAGGGTTGCTTGCTGCCCACACCTCTTTTGCACGTCTCCCTTGGAACGGAGAGATAAGCAAGAGTGCAAGAAAAATATAATTACCTTCCTATTTTTTTAGGGAAATAAAGGAAAACAAAGATGGAGGATATGAGCCTGCCAGCAGGAAACCAGGTCTTGGCAAAGTGAGGTGTAATGACCAGAAAACACCAGTCCATAGGGCTCTCCACAGGGGATGGTCACAACCGTAATGGAGCCATCAAAAAATTATTGTTTTCCTTACAGTAACACCTCAAGCTCAATTTACTACAAAGAAGAGAGAGCCGTAAAAGAGTTGGAAATCTCTTCATTCACTGCTGCTTCCCAGGGACTGCATGAGGCCAGTTCAATTTGCACCTCTTATCACCCCCGCCTGTGTTTCACTTGTTTGCAGGAACCCTCACCCCTAGGCAATAAAACCAAAATTACTGCGGAAAGCAGACCGTAGAAACAGCTTGCTTGGAATCCAATGGGGCTTTGCCGAGGCGAGAGCTGCCAAAAAACACTGTTGGACCCCTCTGCCCCAAGCACCCAGCAGCCCTGATCCCACTAGCACCCTTCACACAGCACTGGAGCAACACAAGCTGAGCTCCCCCATTTCCATGAGTGCCTTCCCATCCTTGCATTTCCTTCTACCTCTGCTTGAAAGCCCCAGCCGGACAGGAACCTGGAGGCTGAACCCACCAACACAAGAAGCTTACCAGCTCTGCTTGGCAAGCTTTTCCCCAGCTTGGCTGCTTGCTCTTGTCATGGAAGTATAGACCAACTCTCCAAATTATAGCCCATTTTAGGGCCCAGCTGCTAACCCCAGCAGCAAGCCCCTCTCAAAACTCTTTTCCATCATTTGTCTTCTCCATCTCTGGGAATTAGGGTCCACACGGCTCCCTGCCTCTCTCCCAGTGCAGCACTGCTGAGGATGTGAATTGCCTCCAGGAGCTGGTGCAGTCATCAGCCAGGACACAGAGCACCTGCATGGAAAGGCAGCAACGGGGGAATAAAGCTTTTTCCCCAGCCAGGTTGATCAGGGTGGATTTTTAGGTGCCTGCTGATAGAAGCAATCACCAGATTGCTCCAGGATGCCAAAGGCATTTTTGCCCATCATCTGCAAGGTTCTGTATAGGCAAGAAATTAGATATACAGGCAGCCCTGCTTCTGTGGGCTGATAATTGCTGTGAGCTGATAAACTGCAGCTCCTCAGGCTGCTGTGACCTGCCAAGCACCCCTTCCCTGACCCAGAACTCCTCTCCCACTCAGCTTTTCTTTCAGGAAAAATTAGGCTGAGTTTCAAGCAAACCTGGGCTGAGCTTCAAGTGAGCCTGAGCCAACTCCTAATTTATGCCGTCAGCGTATTGTTTGGGGTCAAAACCATAAGACACATGGAGGCTTTGCCTCATTTCTGCTCCAACCTGCGAGCACATCTGAGACATCCTTGCTGCATCTCGGCCAGCCATGATCTGGATCACAGCACAGCGCAGGACTCAGCCTAGAGCAAAAGGCAGCAGGTCTCAGAGGCCAGCCTGGAGCAAAGGGTTAATGCACGGGGGCCCAGGCAGCTATTTCAGGGTCGTGCTCCAGGGTGATGAATTCTCAAAAAAACCCAAACCTCACTGCAGGGAAAGATGCTGTTACTCTTAATTAGGCAGAGCTGCACCTTAACAAGTAACCCTTTGCCTGCGAGGGTGCTGCACACCTAAGGCAAAGTCAGAAATAGGCTCCTGAAAGCTGTAGAGGCAGTGGGGCTGGATGTCACCCCCAGTTAGTGGGGTGCAGGGGTGGGGCATGGAATGACCAACTGGGAAAATGCTTTTTTATTTAAGGATACTCCATAGACTTGTTGCCTTTTACAGATACTGCAATATCAGAGGGGTTATCATACATGTCCGTTACACTGGAGCCATAAGTCACTGATAATATTTAGCTTTGCCCCTTTTTCTCCCCTCCCAGACCCTTTTGAAACATGAAAACTGACTGCTCTCCTGGTCACTTTTTGTGGGGCAGGACAGAGGAGACTTGCACTGGACACAAGGGCCAGAAAAGCCACGGACTTATTTCCCCAGCAAGGGGAGGGCTGCACATCCAGAGCCCCTTTGCTCCCCACTACTTGCACCATATTTCTGCTGCCAGAAAGGCAGTTCATAATGCAGGAAAAGGTCTCTCACCTCAGCAGATCTGCCAGGTGAACTGAAGAGCAAAAAGTCAGACTTTCTCCTCTGGAAACCTCTATTCCCCTCCTACAAAATCTACAGAGAAAGATTTGGCACCATAAAACCCCAAACCACCTTAAAATAGCAAAGGGAATTTTAAATTAAACCAGTATCAGGGCACTAAAGTAGGACACCCCCCATTCTCATAAATTTTAGCAACAGCACAGTTGGAAAAATTGGTCAAGCTTCACCAAGAACATTGGTTCCATGCAAAAATTCCCATATACATGTGGCATATTGGTGTGACATACAAAGGACATTCAAGCCACCTCTTCACAGCACCAGCACAAGGGGCAAACCATTGTCTGCAGTGGCAAACAAGGGGTCTGTGAGAGCTTTCACAGCAAACACTGGCCTGAAAGTGGCCACCAAGAAGGTGTCATGGAGGTTGCCATCTCAATGGAGGAAGACAGGGGAGAACAGCTCCTCTCCTCTGAGAATTTTGCTCATTTCTATGAGAAAGTTTAGTCTTGCTGGGAGGTTGCATTTATATTGTGGCTGAAGGACTGCTCCAAACTGGAGACCAGTAAGTTAAACAATCTCCTCAGCTTGTCTTTGTGCTGCAAACATGTTCCACAGTGCTTCAATAGTTTGGGCAACAGTGGGGCTGTGTGTCATGTATTATTTCTGTCCATCTGGAACAAGCATTAACCACAAATAAGCAAATTTGCTTGTTCTTTACTGCAAAGAAAGAAGAGCTTTGCCAGAGCAATGCTCATTTCCACCGATGACAGATGTTTTGGGCATGCTTGGGTACCGATGGCTGCATGTAAACCAAGAGTCACCCTCCTCCACCCTGAGGAACTGCCAAGTTTTATGGGCTGAGATTCTGAAAAACTAGAAAGAGATGAAAGGGAAAAAATTATTTTTAAAAACTGACCTTTTAATATGACTCAAATTTACTTTTTCCCTGGGTTTCTGACCTGATGTCCCTGTGGAGTGAAGCTTACCCAGTGGGTCTCCACTCCTTGCCCTGCCAGTTTTTGCAGCCCTGGGCAGCTTGCAGGCGAGGTAGAAGGAGCTGGCCAGGATGGCTGCCTGGTTGAGGGTGGAGGCGCAGGCACAAAAGCAGGGCCCCCTGTGGACCATCTGAACTGATGCTTGGGGAAAAAAAGATCGCCAAATTGGGGGATTGCAACCTCAAGTGCCAGCCCCACATTCCCTGTATCCATGCACGCTTTCTCCCCCACTCCACCTTCTCGTACACATACAGGCAGCTGCTCTATCACTTCCAACCTCCCACATGAGCCAGGGGGACAAAATGAAATCAATAAATAACCACTGTTAGCTCCTGCATTTTCAAAGTGGTGCTCAGGGATTTGAGTACATGCAACTTTCATTAACCTCATTTAGAGTCAAAAACGTAACACCTTGGCCACCGCTCTGCAAAGACCGAGACTTTGCTTCAAGCCACTGGTGCTGGCAAGCCCTTGCTGTTTCTTTGCCCAGACCAAGGCTGAGGTTTGGGGGATTTTTTTTTTTTTTTTATTGCTTTGCTTGGTTTGGGTTTTTTTTTTTCAAAGAGGAACAGTTGCTGTCCTGAATTTCTCATTCCCCCATTATTGTTTTTGATCGCTGACATTATTCAGAGGAGATCTGAGATCCAAGACTATCACATCCCCATATGTCAAGGTTTCAGCAGCAGGCTGACAGAATGCTCTGCACTTCACTGCTAACATCTGCTTGGAAAAGACACCCAGACAGTCTTGTTTCTTGCAGAAGGTGCCCCAAAATTGTGTGAGCCAGGAGCTCCTGGCTCAGTGCAGGAGTGGGTTTAGGTACGGACTCTGGTTCCTCTTCCAAGGCTTGTACATATGCATGTGCTTATTCCAGGATGGGGACAGAAATCAGCAAGAAAATGAAACCAACAGGAGGTTGAAGTTTTAGAGCCTCAGAGACACTTCACCATCACTGCTGCTCTCCCAGAAGCTGGGAACAGGTACAAACACATTAGCCTCACAGAGCAGCTTTTGGAGAGCACATCCCCTCTTCCATTCCACTAATCCAGCAGATTTCCACAAAGAGCCATAACACAGCAGAGTGCTGACAGCAAGCGCTGCCGCCCAGTGCGGGAGAGCAGGGAGCTGTATCCCACCCAGCTCTGGCAATCGGGAAAACACTGCTGCATCCCAGCAGTGCAGGCATTTGTCATTCCTTTTATGAACAACCTTTTCTTTACACCAGGTAAAAACCAAAGGCTCACTTGCTGCAGGCATTACTGCAGCCTGAGAGCAGAGGATTTCTGATTTCTGTATTTTTCCAGCCTTGATAGGCAATGGATGCAATCAGCAAATTAAAGCAATCCCAGTGTTCCTTGTCTGTGCTCTGAGTGGCACTGAGCAGCTCCCAAAACCACACCTCAATAGCACATTGCTGTACATTTATACCCTGATCAGCCCAGACTTTTGATTGAGTATTTTTAGAGAAGCTTCAGAAGATACAGCAATTGTCTTCCTTTTTAGGAAGTTCTTTTCAAGAATACTAATTTCTAATCAGGTCTGGGTGCAGAAGGAAAGATCCTTCCAGAGGAAAGGGTCTTCAAAAAGGCTTCCAAAATGTTCAGCAGGAAGTCTGGGAGACAGGTGAATTGCTCATAGAATCCTAGAATAGTTTGGGTTGGAAGGTACCTTAAGGATCATTGTGTTCCAAACCCCTGCCACAGACAGGGATACCTTCCACTAGACCACGCTGCTCCACCTGGCCTTGAACACTTCCCGGAATGTCGCATCCACAGCTTCTCTCAGCGACTTGCAGAAGTGCCTCACAGTAAAGAATCACTTTCTAATATCTAACCTAAATCTACTTTCCTTCAGCTTAAAACCATTTCCCTTTGTCCAGGGAATTGCAGCAAGGTTTTCCTTTGTACTCATTTTCTCTTCTTATCTACTAGAAAGTAGACAAGAAAAACAGAAAAAATATTAATTCCTCTAAAATGACAAAACAAACCCGAACGTTTTTGTAAGAAAAATGGCAAAGAAAGAAACATGTACGTGTAAATTTCGTGTAACTGAAAACCCTGCTTCAGGTAAAGATACTTCCATAAGTTCATTCCCGTGGAAAAAAACCCCAAACATAAAACATTTGTAACACTTTTGTCAGAATGTTTTTAAACAAATGCCTTTTGTTTAAAGGCATTCAGCTGCATCTCAAGCAGTTTAGCACATGTAAAGAAAGTGTGCAGGCTGTTGGCAAAGTTATTTCTCTGTCAGAGCAGTTGCAAGGATTTCTTATTAAAGAGAGCAGCTTATGGGCTCTTTTCCTCTCCCTCAGCATCACCAGTGTGGATGATGAATCCATGAGCTGGATCAGTGGAAAAAACTTGATTATGCTATACATTCACTAAAAAAAAGTTATGCAAAGACTGGTTTTGCTCAATGAATGACTTGTGTTAGGCTACAGTTAGGCAGAGCTTTTGGGTCATGTCTGGAAATGAGTGAACAAACCCCCCAAAAGCTGTATTTGTACACATGGATGCGCTTCCATACACCTGGTGATAAAAGAACAAGCCCATCTACGCAGAACAGAGCCACTGGCACGGGAAGATACACGCGGTTGTACACAGCTGTGGAGCAGTGGAGTTTATGAAACCCCAATTACTACGTCCTCAGACATCTGGCTTAGCCCCTGTGGTGTCTGATACAAGTTGTACTCACACAGTGTTCCCCTCAAGCACATGGAAAGATTGTGCTTTTTTTTAACCTTTTTACGAGGTCACCCATTTTTTTTCAAACCCTGAGAGAAATGAAAAGCCTTGGGGTTTTCTCCCTCCCTGCCCTTGGCTCAGGCTGAAGCCAGCCAGTGGGGGGGGACACATCAGACGCCTGTGCACAGAAGTGCTGCTGTCGTAGCTCACTTCATTCCTGCAAGAAAGCAACCAAATCCACCACCAGACACAATTGTGTGTAAATACCGAGTCTCTGCTCAGTTCTGCACCTACATCCAGAGGCAGAGGGGTATAAGTTACAGCAGAAAACACTACCTGGGGTGCAGGAGCACACACCTCTCTCACCATCAGCCTTCTCCTCGCATAGCAGGGGCTCTGCCACACTAAAAATAGGCAGCCGTCCGACAGCTGATCCCCGCACAAAGGGCCCTCCGTATCCCAGGAATTCCACATGGCTGACAGACAGGGGAGCAGCCCTGCTTTGTGCCCGAATACCACTGTCAGCCTGTCTGTCCCTGCCTAGCACCGCAGCATCCCCACAGCTGAGCTCGCTGCAAGCCCCAGCAGCCCCACACGCCCCCGCAGATGCCTCTCCCCTCTCCCTGCTGCCAAGAAAGCCAGCGTGGATTTACACCAGCACATAAAAACCTGGGCTTTTCTTATTCTTGCAGGCTGGGCTGTTTTTCCATAGGAGAGGTCTTTCCACCCCTTTTCCTTCTTCAGCCTAAATCTGTTCTTTTCACCAAGTCTTTGTAGTCTTTATGGTGGTGCTTTGCAGCATCCATGCAAGCTACTCAGGGCAGGACATGCTCCTCAAAGGAGCCAAGCCTGACAAGTCCAACAGCAAGCTAGGAGACAAACCCAGACCCCAAACGGCACAAAGCTGCCTGAAAGGCATCAAAGTGGTGCCATGGCCAATGTTATGAAAAGCTATGGTAGTTTTGAAAATAACCAGCAAGCTTGGAAAGGACTTGCTGCCCGTTGGCGCACCACTCTTGGTATTTTAAGTACCCTGGTACTGCTAGTGCAGCTATGGCAAAACACTGCAACACCTCATCACAGCCATAGCATCACTACGTTTGTGAGCTGAGTAGGAAATGGAGCATCTGGGGACAGCAGCACCTGAGGGCGAAGCACAGCCCAGCCAGAGAGGGAAACAGGAGGAAAAGCCTAGGTGAGGCTGCCCAGAATGACCAGTGGGCAGGAGGACAAGCCAGCACTCAATAAAGAGCCCAGGCACTCTTCAAGAGCCTTGGATAAGGCTGGATAAGACTCAGCCTGAGGCAGCGCACGGCAGGTATCACCATAAACTACAAGGGATAGAGCTGAGACAAGCAGGGCACCTTTTTAGGACAGCCACAGCCTCGTGTAGGAGCTGTCTGGGCAGCCAAGGCAGGAGCCAGCGGCTCCAGGCTGTGGCTGGGGGGTCCATCTAAGTGCCACCTGCTATGGCCAGTCAGCACCGCAGGGTGAGCCCACTGCAGATGGACAGAGGTCCATAACAGGCTGATAAATGCCTTATCTTGTCATTACGTTATCCATGTGCACTCAAATCCCGGAGCAGATTTCACTGGCTCCCCAGCTGCATTTCCCCACTCGCGCCTGCCAGGCTGGGCAGCAGAAAGGTGCGAGAGCTGCTCTGACACCAAATCTCTTTGTTGTCTATTTATACCCTGCCCTCTGGAAGCAGCTCACTAGCGGCTGTCACTTGGTGTCTTATCTCCCCTCGCTTTGCAAACTGTCTCCTGGCAGCCCAAAGCACCCCTGCCACCGCCTGGGAGGCTGCTTGCTTCCCACTCACTGGATTTTTGTTTAAAAGGAAAAATAAAAAAGAGCACCACAAGGCACTGTTTGATTAAAAGGTGAAAAGGCAGGGCTCTACTCTTCTTTATCAAAGGCATAAGATTATGCCAATGATCCCAAGATCCAAGCTTTGTTTCATTCTTGGCATGCAAAAGTTGATGCCTCCTGCTGCAAAAGTGGGTACCTAAGGCAGGGCATTGAATAAAATTCATCACAATGAACTCCAGCAGTCCCTGCTTGCGTAGCCTTCCATCTCAAAGCCCTTTTAAGAGAATTTCTGTATCCTTATTCTCACTTTATGAAAGGCACAACAGAATCAAATGACTGCGCATATAAAACAAAAGCCACAATTCCAAAGCCTTTGAGCTTGTAAGGCATCAAGAGCACCGGGTCAGCAATGACTGACCCATGGATTCACGTAGCACCCACCTCCCTTCGTGTCGCTTGCTGTCAGCACTTGAGCCTATTCTGTTCACATCTGCAGGGACTTCCAAAGAAGCCAAACCATGTTCATCAAGCATGACACAGTATTTGACTCAGCCCAGAGAAATGTCCCATTAAACCATCTCACCAGCAGTGGCTGATGAGACAATCTCCCTCACGCAGGGGGCCCACAGTGACACTGGAGCTCAGCACCACATGGGGATGTGTCCCAGGGAAGGACCGTGGTACATCCTGCTGGGAACCAGCCCCCAGCCCTCTGTTAATCCCCATTTTTCCCCAGTTCAGGCAGCAGACAGGCATCCAGGCACCATCACTGACAGACAGGGGGTTTTATGAGCAGCCCTTTTCTCTGCACCCCAGGGAGCCTCCAGCTGTCTCTGGAGCTGCTTGCGAAGCCACAGGGCCAGAAAGTGTCAGCTGGGGCTGAGGGAGCCCTCCCTCCCTGGGTCTTGTTGCACAGTCAACTGGAGGGGACAGAGGAGGATGAGGAAGGCAGCCATGGGAAGCAACAGGGCTGTTGGTACCTGCTGGTCACAGAAGAGCAAAATAGCCAAAACAGGGAGTGAGCAGGAGCAAAGCAAAACTGGGTGCTGTGGCCCAGGTGAAAGGAAGGGCAGAGAGGAATGATCCCACCGCAGCAGCAGGGCCATGCACAGGAAGAGTGACTATCCCCCAGGAACAGAGAATCATCACAGAATGATTTAGGTTGGCAGGGACCTTCAATATCATCTGGTTCCACTCCCCAGCCGTGGGCCGGGACACCTTCTACTAGACCAGCTCACAGCCCCATCCAGCCTGACCTTGGACACTTCCAGGATGGGGCACTGTCAGTTTGTCTGGGCTACTTGTGCCAGTGCCTCACCACACTCACAGGGAACAATTTCTTTCTAACAACCAAAATCTCTCCTTTTTCGGTTTAAAAATGTTCCTCCTTGTTCTACCACTATTTGCCTATGTAAAAAGTTACTCTCCCTCTTTTTTATAAGCCCCCTTTAAGTACTGAAAGGCAGCACTGAGCATCATGGGGAACAGGTTTGCCATCAACCCAGGAGCCCCCGCTGTCACAACCGTCCCTATTGCATCTCCCTGAGCACCCTCCTCCTTTCACCCAGCCTCATCTTCTCTCCCCCTCTTCATTCCTCCTGCCTCCCAGCTGCCTGGCCTCGGAAACAGGCTGGAAATGCGGTCCCAGCTCCGAAAAGCTGCTGCCATCTCCTGGAAAGAGGCTCCTTCCCTGGAGAGTGGCGAGAGCGTTCTGGGACCGCCAGGACACGTGCCAGAGGGGACCTGCGGCCACCGGCACCTGCTGCTCCAGGGATGGCCTGAACCTCCCGCATGATGTCACAGCTCTGAGCCCCTGGCCGAGAGTGATGACAGAGAACAGGATTACGGGCTTGTACCACAGAGAGAACAGGTGGGGTCCGTGGGGACGAGGGCTGGGGCCACCCCTGATGTCAGCATGGGCTGCAGGAACGCACTCCTTTTCCCAGTAACTTTTAACCAGCACAAACAAGACTCAAGGGACAAGGGTTTCCTTCTCCCCCTCCCAAGTGCAAATTCAGAGCTTTGGAGGAAAGGAAACAGTGCAAGATGATTCCCCCACACCAGGCACGGCCAGAAGGCTGAGGGGGAAATCATTGTGTTCCCTGGGTCTCCTTTCCTCTGCAGCACCCCGTGGGCTATGCACAGCTGCCCAAAATATAACCTGCCACTTCCACAGCTCCACACAGAGATAACCGGCAGTCCCAGAAGCCTCTCTCTGGTACTGATACACATTTTCATAAACACATCTGGCAAACAGTGCTAGGATAGCTTTTTTTTCCCCCCCTAGAAAGAAAAAAATCTAAGACATCTCTTCCTGATGCTGCTAGACCGAGGAGTTCAAATTGCCTTCCTGAAGAGTGGCGCCCGCCAAGGCACAGCTGATGGCCCCACCACAGCGGGCTGCTTGTGCCCAGGAGCTCTGAGCCGGCCCGAGCGAGCGTCACTGCAGTATTTATATCCTTTTATTACGCTTTAAACCACTGGGGAGAAACAGGTGCAGCGTTTTCTGTGAAACAGTGGCCAGCAGCTACCCCCCCTCAAGACCTGAGCTGTTATATACACCAGCACAGACGCACGCATGAGAGAAGAGAGAGCTGGACATTTTAAATCCCTCCTGAGTGCCAAAGTCATGGATGAAATCAGTCCGGGAGGATGACACACACCAACCCACAGTAAAGATCTGATGGGTAAGAGTAAACACAATTAATCTGACAAAGACACCCTGCTTCAGCCCATGCAGTGGTTCAGAAGGGTCACAGTCAGCTGGAGATACCCCCAAGTGCCTAAAGGAGTCTTTTCTTGCTTCTTCAGTAAATAAACCACTGCTTCCCTTCCCCTGCCACTCCAGAAGTGCAGTCTTAGGGGGACCTGCTCTCTCAAAGATGCCCAGAACAGGATGGAAAGGCCATTTGTAGTGTACACAGGGCTTGGGCTGTACCTCTTGCAATGTTTCTCAGCTGGCAGTCCTGGGGGGGGGTTGCTGGGGTGAATCTGTCATTCCTCCTCAGAGAGGCAGGGCTGTCTCCTTCAGGGTGTAAGAACTGTTCTGGACACTGACCAGGCTCTGCCCATTTGAGATCCTCTGAAAGCTACCCATCTTCTTCCTTAGAAGGAGGTTGGCACATTTCCTCAAGGAATTTCCAAGGAAATATCCTTTTACAAACCAGAGTGGAGCCACAGCACCCTCCAGGGAACCAGAACAGAAGCATGGCCAAGGATGGGTAGGTTATTGCCCTCACCCCAGGCAGGGTGTCACCATCTAACCTGAAATTACCCTGACCCAGACCTTCCCAAGGCAAAATAAAGGGACAACTGAAAGACACCAGTAGCTTTTTAGCCTGAAGTCAGTTGGAACAAGAGTCAAGTGCCCTCACTGAGCAGATCAGCAGTGCCACAACTTGGGTTATGTTTGGGGACACCTCCCAGCCCTGTCCAGCCAAAAACACATTGAGGGGGAGCACCAGCTGATACCTTCAGGTTCACAGCTGGCTGGCCAACACTCACTTTTCCTTAACACAGGAGAGGGGTGCTGTTAGGATTAGCAATGTAATAGCCCTGTGCCTCGAGCCTGCCTGGCCTGGGGCAGTAGCAAGCTGGGCAGCAGAATTCAGTGGAAGCATGTGGATTCAGCTTGCCTGGTTTTCACAGGAAGGATACAGGAAGCCTTGGATTAATCGATCCAGCATTAATACTTTGCTGCTAGAAACCAAAGCTGAGTTTAGCTTTGAAACCCAGCTTTTATGGGTGGAGACATTACCCAGTACTGCACCATACTGTATTACTCCAGAGAAGGATAAATCCAGGTGCCACTGTGACAACGACTATACTGAAAATGAGCCCTTTTCCTTCCCTTTCTTCCCAAGCAGGGGAGGAGAAGGGGAGATCAATGTCAGAGTCCCCTGCAGCCGAGCACCTCATAAATCTCCCCTCTGGAAAGCAGGGCAGCCCCACTCTGCTCCCAGGGAAGAAAGCAGGCATTGTTCAGCCTGGGCCCAGGTACGCCACGGGGAGCGTCTGCGTCGAACCCCAAACGCGTGCGCTGCGGGACAGGCGGCTGCCACAGCCGGAGCTGACAGGGGGCTGCGGGCTTCCTCCCCGCCAGGCTCCCGGGAACTGTGCTTCCCATTCCTGCTTCATTTAACAATAATGATGCTCTTTGTAATGTGTGAAATGGAAATACTGAGATCAAGTTCATCTCCACCACTCCTCTCCTGCACACGTGATGGGGGTGTCTGTTGCTGGACAAAGCTGGGGGGTTCCATTTCCCCCTGCATCATGCCCAGCTGGACAGACCAAAGCTTTCGTGGCCCACTGACCAGCATCCTTCTCCTAGACTTCAAGGCAAAGCTTGGGGCACCTCTCCACCCCAACAGCCTGGGTTTGCAGATCTATATAACATCTGGATCAGCAAGGGGAGACCCCAGTCCTGTGTGTCAGTGCCATGGGCAGAATGCTTCCTCTCCCTCCACACACCTCCCCTGGGAAACCAAAGGTCGGGGGAGCCAGAGGGAAATTTATGGGCTTCCCCTCCTAAAAGACTTCTCCAGATGGGTCTCCAGTGGTGGATTTTTTTTCCAGGTGAAGGGAGAGAGGAGGAGGGAAGGAGAAGTGGAGAGATGGGTAAGGGCAAAACCACAGGTCACACTTTTCTTCTCACAGCAAGCACATTGGGCAGGACAAGCAAGCGGCCAGGCTGCTATTCCCTCTCTAGCCAGGATGGCAGCAGAAGCTGTCAGGCTCAACAGCGTGCACAAAGCCAGCCCAGGCTCTGCACTCTCAGCCCATACCAGACCCACAGCAGAAATCCCCTCCACAGCAGCCAGCAGCTAGAGTTGTCCCTGGAAAAGCTCCTTGTGCACACAGCAATATTTTGGTGATTTGAAGCAATAGCCCACACTGGGAATAAGCAGTGATTTCGCTGCACAGAGGCACTGCACTGTGCAACACCCTGCCTCTATTTCAGCCAGAGCCACAAGCACCAGCCTTGCCAAACCCCCTGGGCAGCAGGGCCAGGGGTGACATTATTTCAGTGCCCCTGCTCTTCATACCGGCCACCTGCAGGCAGCCGGCGCAGCAGGACTGCAGGCATCATCCAGCCTCCCCGGATTGCCTGTCAGGAAGAGGAAATGCCACGCATTTTCCAGCTGTTTGTACCTGTGCCAAGTCTAAGTGCCACCCCTAAAAATACCCACGGGAAGGAGAGACATGTCACCGGCCGCTCACCCACTGCAGCCACACGGTTATTTTCAAATGAGGCAGCAACACGAAGCAGCTGAGCGAGACCCGGCCTGGGCTTTTGCTCCTCCCCACACGGGTCAGACGGTGACAGCCCAGCATCACCCACCACAAGGCAGCAGCAGAGCCACGGTAACACACTCAGACTGGCAGGAGTCAACATCCCAGAGGCTGCTCTCGGCATCCACGGGGCACCCCAGGGTCTTTGACCTGTGCTTCTAATGAAATTAAGCTCCTGCAATGCTCCTGTCTGATCTGTGGCCAGCCCTGCATTGCTTTAGCCCAAAAAATTTTGATCCCTTTGGCAAAAGACCCCAGGCACCTCCCTGGCATCCCCAAAAACCGCAACCTCCACTCCTCGACAGAGATGGGGCAGTGGCACTCACATGGAACAGGGCTGCTCTGTTTGCATCAACATCCAGCCACAAACAACATCCCTCAGTTGCAGACAAGTGCACCCAGTAGACCACAGCCTGGTTGGAGCAGGTCTCCTGACTTTTACCTTTTTTTAACTGAACAGTGCCCTATTTCCAGTTCTGACTTGTTCTGGATAAATCAGGATGAAACCATGCAAGTCATTAAGAATTACCTTCTGGTTTTCAGCTGCTTTCCTACCTCTAACAGGAAGAAATGGTTCAGACAATTCAGGGAGGCATTAGACACCCCAGTGCCCCACAGCCCTGGGGGGCACATGGAAGGGCTGAGCTGGGTATCACCTCCCTGCAGCCTGAGCCATTCCTCTGGGGGATTTGCACCTCTCATAAACTGGCACAATCCAGGGCTATCACATTGCCAGCACTGGGCAGGGAGAGCTCAGCAGTGTCTCTTGCCTCCCCTCCGAAACAGATCCCTGCAGCTGGTGGCACCCATATAATTCTCCCTGACTCTGAAAGGAGGGGGAGCTTTGCCGTTTGCTGTTGAAGCAGTGCCACCCTCTCATCCCAGCTCCTCACAGATCAAGGAGCAATTCTTCAAGAGCACCCACACACAGCAAGATGGACAAAACACCTTGGGAGCATTCCCAGGGGCAAGAAAGGCAACAGCTTCAACTCAGCAGCCTCTATGAGGGGGTCATCCGCAAAGGCAGCAGAGCCCACCTCTGCCTGCACCCAGGATATAGAATAGGAAAAACTTTCCTGCTCAATTAATGTAGAGAATTTAAGAGCTTCAACTTAGAGATCTTAAATGTCAGGCTGGCTAAGCAGGACTCTGCAGTGCTTATTTAGAGCAAAATAACATACTTTTTTCTGTGCAATGCGTTCCTGTCACCTCTTTGAAGCCACCTCAAGCCCTGCTTGGATGTCCGGACTCAGCAGGCCCACCTGATGCCTGTGAGCATCCCAGGACAAAAGGCTTCTGTGAGGATGAAGCGGATGTCCAGGGGTGGGAGTGCAGAGGCCACCAGGGGCACATGTGCAGCTGCCCCAGATCCAAAGGGATGCACCAGCACGATGGGGAAAATTGATGATGATGAGGCAAGTCCATCAGGCTGTGTGCTGGCCCCGCAGATTGATGGCCTCTGCAACGAGCCACACATAATGGCCAAGTTCAGGCTGCAGTAGCCGGGAGCTGAAAGGCAGCAGCCATAAATAAGCTGGGAAAAAGAGGGAAGACAGAAAGCTGGCAGGGATAAATAAATACTCATGGTGCAGCAGGGCTGGGGGTAGGCACAGGAGGAAGGGCTGCAGCACCAGAATGGAATGCAGCCCATACTGGCATGGGGATGCTGCCACAGAAGTGGCTGTTTTGGGGTGGGGTCTCCCCATTCAATAACACTGAGTTGATTCTTCCCCAAACCATCTTTTCACTCAAAACCACAGCCAGCTGCCAAGTGGGGGGTGTGCCACATGTCCTCAAGACATCCCCCCAAAATGCAACATGAGGGGACAAAAGTAACCAAAGGGGCTTGGGACAAGGGATTTTAGGGTTATAATCCCACTATTATCAAATTTCCAACTCAAGTCTGAGGCTTCCAAGACCCTAGCATCTCAGCAAGTTTCTCCCTGGCTGACCTGGCCAGCTGGGCTTGCCTCATCACCTTCCTCAGCCAACAGCATCACCCTCAGACTGCTTCCCCTTTCAGTCACTGCCCCACAATGAGTAGGGGAGATGGGGGGAGCGGAGGGAACGGGGATGGAGTTTTCCCTCATTGTCCCCCATCTGCTTCATTCAGGACAGTTACTCTTCTCCGGCGTAAATAAGCCCTTTACATTTTGTTGTGGTCTTTTCTCTCTTTTGCTCGTCTCCACCGTTTTGTCAGGAAAAACCTTGCCCAAAGAGCCGCTGTGATTTACTGCTGCGTTAACAAATGTCGGAGCTCGGGAGCCTTGTAGGAACCGCTCGCTGGCAGCCTGCCTGGACAAACATACTAAAAGTCAACCCTGGCGTGGATACTTGAGGAATTAGTGTCCGTACAAAGATGCATTAAATACAGGGAGAAAGATGGGGGATTTTTACAACGGAGACTTGAAAGCTTCCTCCGGACTGTTTAACATATGGTGCTTCTTCCCTGCACCTGCCCCTGGCTGGAGCAGCTCCTGGATTCCCGTCCTTGTCACTGGACCCAAAGGCCACTCGAGTTACAGTTCCCAGTGGGTGCTGCTGGTCTGGCAGGGGCTGAGCCCACCTGCAAGGTGGGGGTTTGCACAGCCATGCATTAACAGGTCATCTTGCCCCAAACCCTCTCTGCCAAATGGGCTTTGCTGGTAGTGGGCATATCATAGAGCAACCCCTGCTCAGCCAGGCAAGGCTTTGCTACTGAAATTTTATTTTTTTAATGCAATATGTAGAGAGAAAATTTTTTTAAAAATCCATAAATCAAACATTTTACTCATGAAATCCTTACATCCAGCCCCAGCCATCAGGGAACACAGACCCAGGGTACCCAGGCAGAGAGAACCATCAGGAAAACAGAGACGCAGTGGCAAAAATAACAATGTTTAAAAACTCTCAGCATTTCCTCAGTGGCTGCCAGAAGCTGCTCAGCCCTGCCTGCATTTGGCTGGACCCTTGTTGCCTTCAGGCCAGCCGTACATCCCACACAGCCCCACCACTCTGTTATTGTCATTTGCTCAAATCCCAGGTGCTGCATTAGGGACAAATATTTTACGTGTGCGTTGTCTGTATGTTTTAAAAGTTAATTCCTCCTCTACCACCTTCTGCTCAACAGATTTGTCCAGCATCACTGTAGAAAGCAGCCCTGTGCCAGGAGAGACACACTCAGCCTTGCAAAGCATGGCCAGGCAATGTTCCTTGGCCAATGCCAAATTTCCAAAAAACCAAAAACAGAGTACAGAAAAATATCATGTCCTAAAATTAAAAAATGAAATAAAATAAATACCCCATGGGACTTTCAATTGCACAAAACAATTTTCCCAAGCAAATCCATTCCCATCTATGCACTGTCTGGGGTGTGGCAGTGCATAGATGGGAATGGATTTGCTTGGGAAGCAGAGGTGGATGGGGAAAGCTCTGGAAAGGCAGTTATAAGAACCAATGTGCTGTAAATCTCCTGCATTAAGTGGGATATCATAACCCGTGGTAATTTAGCAACTTAAGAATCATCACGTTGACCCAGCTGACATGATGTTACCTTAGTTTACCTCTGCATTCTGCCTCCAGAGCAGAACGCCTCACCCGTCGGGCAAGACCCACGGGAGCACACAGGAAATGGAAGGAGAATTTGGAAATCTCTCCTGGGTATTTCTGCAGATGGCAAGGAATGGATAAAAGAGCCACTTTCCCCCACCACACTGCATCCTCCCTGAGCCAGGCCAGCAGAGGCAGAGCCATACTGCTGCAAGCCTTGTGTCCCCACCACAAAGGTTTGCAGGTTTGCCTGCACAGTCACAGCCGGGAGTGGGAAGAGGGAGATCCAGCCAAACAGTCCCACCTGCTCACACCCCCACACCACTGCCTCACACAGGGCACAGCTCACCTTTCCCAAAAACACATTTGCTGGATGAAACCCTCTCTTTCCCCACACCATGATGACTTTTCCCCACCCAGCCTCTTCCTACCAAAATGCGGTTCTTCCATCAGGTCTGTGCCAACAATCCAGGAAGAGACTTTAATCTGCAGAACAGCCAGGATGTAGGAGTCAGAGGGAGCTGTGAGGCAACCCTTCAGCACAGCAGCTGGCCTGCCTGCTCGGAGCAGGAGCTCAGCTCTCTCGCCAAACTTGCACCCTTCTACACCAAGCTGGGGAAGGGAAAGGGTGCTACCCTCCCCTGGCTGGGCTTAAATAGAGCCAGACCACGGCTGTGGAGAGGCCCCAGGTGAGGCTGCTTGGGTGTGGGGAGGCTCCAGGTGAGGCCAATCAGGGTCATTAATGCCAATTAGTGCCCTCAAGAGTTGACACAACTAATAACTATCCCGGGGTCGTGTCCCTGCTGGGGCTCATCCTTGGGGCCTCACAGAGCTGTGTGCCCCTAAGCTGTGTGTACCCCCTGCGCTGTGTCTCACCATGCCCTGGTTAATCCTATACCCAGCCCCTCGGGACAGTTGGATCCACTGCAGGATTAGTGCGTACGGACTTCCTTTGCCCATCCCCAAAGCACAGTCCAAAGTCACCCTTGCTCTGCAGAGCATTCACTGGCTGAGCCTGCTGTGGTCTGTAGGGCAGGGACTCAGGGCAAAAAGCCTCTTGATGTGCCCTGCCAGGCCGATAAAGCTCAGCTCGGGCAAGAGCCAAGTCCTGAAGCACAGGGAAAGTTCTGGCCATGGTTCCTGCCACAGGAAGCCCCAGCACCTCTGCAGGGCCGTCGGCTCTTCCCCAGCCACTGCCAATCCAGGTGCCAGCCAGGCCCGGCACATCCCAGCATCACCAAAGCCACCTCTCCAACAGCCCAGGTTGCGACTCCTCTGACAAAGCCCAGCCTGTTCCTCGCCTTCCCGTGTATCACCAGGCTCCCTCTCGGCTTTTCCATGGGATGCAGCCCTGCCATGAATGGGTCCCTGTTCCGCCCTCGCTCTGGGACAAGCAGGAACGTTTCAGCCTCCGTGACACTTCGTAACTCGGGATTTTATTAGCCCCCAGCCTCTCCGATTCCGAGAAGCTCTAAAAAGAGACTTTGATTTCCATGGCCTGTTTTTTCTTTGGGAATTAAAATACCTTTCATCATCATGCACGGCAGAGCAGAGTTACAGAAAACGGGAGGGGAGGGAAATTAAAGTAATTGGAGGGAATTACTGGAATGCACAAGGCCTCTCCAGACATATCCCTGCCACGGGAGAGGAGCTTCCCTCCCATCTCACTGTGACAGCTCTGGCTGTCCAATAAGCATTTCTCAGCCTTTTGGGGACACGGAGAAGCCCCTCTGCACAGACCCAAGGCAGTGGTGTGGTGGGGAGCCCTCAGCAGAGGCTTGGAGCTGCCTGCCATGGGCTGCTTGCTTCCAAAACCCAGCTCACCGGCTTGTTGGGGCCTTTACAAGCCCCTAGACTCACACAGAGCAGGAGCATGGCCATTTAATCCAGGTGAAAAAAGTTTCTCAGCTGAAAAGTAAGAAAAAAAGAAACTTAGGAATGCTGGCTGGAGTTAATAAAGTCATGAAAGCCATATAAAGAGTAATAAGTGTTGAGAAAGGGCTCTTTAACTTCTATTGTGATACAAATATTAAACCAAAAGTACATTACTGTGCATTAGTGGTTGAAGTACACCCATCAGGTTGTTCTGACTGAGATCATGCAGTTTGGTTCCAGAGAGATGAGACTCATGGCCAAGGCTTTCTTTTGAAACTAAATTCTTTTTTAAATCTTGTATGTATATATAAAGATATAAAGAGAACTGGGGAAATAATCTGGCTTCTAGGAATTAGAAAGTGCTGGGCCAGTCCATACCTGGCTGATGCTCTTCCAAGGTGTCCAACAGGGCAGAGGTATCTTGGAGGAGCACAGGGTTCTGAGAATGAAAGCAGGGCTTTACTCCTAAATGCCCTACTGCGAAAATGCAGCTCCTTAACCTTGCTTCTGGCCTTGCCAAACTCTGTTTCCACTGGTGAGATTATCCTGGGAGGGGTTACACCAACAGTAATCAAGAAGCCACAGGGTTCCCCTGGCTGTGTTTTACAGGGCTGACCTTGCCAGGGTGAAAAGTACAGGGGGAGCAGTGGGAAAGGCAGCGCAGTCCCTTCCCCTCCCAGCTGCTTGGATTTTTAATTTGCTTTGCGCAAATCCCTGCTTCTGCAGCAAAGCCAGGTCGTTGCTGTGGCCTTACCAGCGCCAGCAGTTTGGATGTGGCAGCGGGAGATGGGATGGGGAAGAGCAGAGGGCAGGAGCAGTGCCAGTGGCAGAGGGGACAGACACGCTGCCCTCCCACGGGAATCCCCATGCCAGAGCCAGGAGCAGGGGAAGGAAAGGTGGCAAGCGTTGTCAGGGCACAAACTCAGGCCACAGGAGGCAAAATTAGACAGTGCTACAAGAAATGCATATTTTCCCCCCTCAGACACCTCCCCCAGGTTTCCCCACACACCATTAGCAGGTCTTATTTCTGCCTGGCCAGCCTGCTTGGAAACAGTGCAAATACAAAAGTCGAGCAGTTTGATGAAATAATAAACAACTGACAAATGAGTAGGTGAAGAAATCTGTGGGGAGCTGCAAACCATCTCATTCAGCCACTCCAGCAACGAGCCTGGACGGGACAGCCATAGCCATGCCATGGCACGGACCTTCAGGCCAGGAAATGGTCTAAATCAGGCTTCTTCCCTGCAGTGTCCTGGGCTGCTTCCTGAGATATTGTTGTTTTCCTTCACCCTCTTGATGTATTGTCCTGCAGCGCATTCGGGGGCTCCCAGTGTGTGCCAAGAAACCTCTGGCTGTGACGCACCAGCCCGTCTTCGGCGGCAGCAGCCGCTCCTTCCTGCGGGAGCTGGGAAGCCAGGGCTCCCCAGGGTTCCCCCACCCTCTGGTCCAGGGAACCTGATGCATCCATTTTTGACACCATCAAGGGGCATGAGAAATGACAATTTGAGAGAAAGAGGACTATGAACAGCATCTCTGTGGCCCTGTGAACTGTCTGGAGCTGTCTGGAAAGCAGAGCCCCTTGTGCTGCTCCAGAATGTAAGCCATCCCCTGAGTTTTCCTGGATTTGGTCAAATAAAGATAGGGAAGGGAACAAAAATAAAAACAAACCACACCTTTTCTCAGCCCGGTTCCCAGGCAATAAAAATATCTCAGAGCAGGAGTCTTGGCTTCACAGCTTGGCCACTGATGCAATCATGCTGTGAGCCAAGGCAGCGGGGAGCTCACCTACATCGCCTGGCTTTGCTTTTCCATAGGGTGGATTTTGAGGATCCCAGTTCCCAGGCAGCACTGGCAGAAGTCATTTGAGTAAGGAAATTAATGGTCTTGCCTTCCCAATGCTCCCATGGACCCCTTCTTCTCCTCCCCCTCCCCGTCCATCGCCCGCTCGGAGCACGGGTGAACCCCTGCAAAATCCCAAAGCTCTCTTGGGGACCATACACCCAGGGGCACGTTTTTCCAAGTGTCTCTCCAAATATATATGTCAGCAGCAGAGAGGGGAGGAGAGCAAGAAAAAAACCCATTTTGTGAGTATCCGTCTGTTTGCAGATCATTAATTCTCCTTGGGGAGCCCCAGAGCTCTTTCATCTGCTTTTTGCTAAGTTTAGGTCACAGAGGTTTTCGGGTGCAAGTGTGGTTCAGGGAAAGGCAAAGGCGCTTTGGGCTTTAGAAGATCACTGAGGAGGAATTTGGGCAGGCAACAGGAAAGCTCTTTCCCCGGCTGGGAGGCATCCAGTCAGGACAGAAACAATCCTGGCCGCTGGAGGCTTTTATAAAAGTAAGAATAGATGTTTACTCACAGGAAAGCAAGGAACGGAAAAAGTTATCAACACCATTGTTTGCCGCAAATAATTTCACCTTCTCTAGTCACACGGTGCATTCAAAAAAAACCCCTGCTCTTTCTCATTTAACATCTCGTACCCGGGACAATTACGCAGCCCTTACGTAGCTGGGCTCACCCCCGGCCGGCCCCGAGGGCTAGGCCCGAGCCCACCCCACGGCAGAGCCCGGTTCCCATCACCTCTGCATCGCCTCCTTGCTCCCCCAGCGCCTGGTGGCCAGGACGGCCTGACCTGAGATCCGGTTTTACACACGAGCTGTCCCTCTGCGGCTGCATTTGCGGGGCTGACAGCTCTGTAATTGCCGTTTATGAAACACCCCTCCGCAACCCAGAGTGCAAGAAACTTCCCACTCCTCAGCCAAGAAACCGGCTCCAAGGCATGCTGGCTGCAGCAGCGTTTGCCTGGGGTCCCTTCCCCTGACTGCAGAGGGGCTTGGGGGTTCGTGAGCGAGCTTCGGCAATGTCAGAGCAGCAGGGGACCGAAAACCTCCCCAAAATACTGCTCTGCAGGCAGAAATTGTGGTCTGACCCTCTCTGAGGCTTCCCCGGCATGTTGCCCTTGGAGAAGAGTCCTTCCCAGTCTGAACCATAGCTCCCTGCTTTTCCATCGGGAGAACTCCTTCCTCTCCTGCCATGACCCAGCACCACCTCCCCGCTCCGCTCGCAGCCCCCTACAAGCGATGGTTCCCTGAAAAAGGCAGCGTGCCCAAAGCCCGGCATCCCCGGCCGTGTCCGGCCAAGGCCAAGGGCGCAGGATCCCAGCACCACCTCCTGGTAAGGCACCGCCATGCACGGCCCGCAAATCCCCCAGCCAGCCTGGGGACCACCTGGAGAGAGAACGCGGGGCTGCGCAGACCCAAATCTTTCGCGTGTCTGGCCAAGCACGGGCATCTTCCCCTTTCCCTGGCGCCACGGCCGCCCCCGGGGTGGCTGCGGGCGCAGGACCCCTGGTCGCATCCCCCGGTGAGCGGCAGCTGCCTGCTGTGGGGTGAATAGCGGCGCGGCTCGCCCGAGAGGGGACCGAATTTAATTGGAGATGAATGGGCACCTCCCTGCAGCCCGTGACATTTTCATTGCGGGCTAACAAGGGGAGAAAAATCCAATTAGGTGACAAAGAAGGTCCCTAATCGGCCGTGCAGCCCGGCGTGGGGCAGCCGGGACAGCACAGCATCCCCCGAGCGAGCAGAGACAGACCATGGGAAAACAAGAAAACACTCCAAGTGATTCCTCTTGTGATAGTGCGGAGGCCATACTGCAGGATGGCAAATGCACTCAAATAAAGTATTTATAGCGTTGCTATTTGCACCCTCAGGGTACTGAGATGAAGGGCCCCAAAGTGAGCTGGACAAGGCAGGGACATCTCCCAGCTACAAATTCCAAGGGCAGGGGTAAATATTTTTTTTGAGTAGCAGCATGCTACTCAAAAAAAAAATTAATAAAATTTGGCAGGCTCCTCCCATGGCACCCACCCACCACCAAATGTTCAACAAAACCGACTTGCAGGAGCAGGTGAGGATGAACCACATCAGGGTTTATTACCACAGCAGCTTTTTCAAACCACAAAAGGTTTTGGGTAACCTGTGTTGCAGTTTTTCCAGCAACAGGTGCCTTTTCATGGTTTGAATGCGTGCAGCCAGCAGTTCCATTTATCTCTAAGCTCTGGTGCCTCAAGTGGGGAGGAGTGATGGTGGGACCCCCACACGGGCAAAACCCCCTCCTGCCAAAACGCAGGGACATTGGGGCATCACGGGATGCAGCGAGGGCATAGCAGAGCACTGGGAAAGGCGAGGGGGACACACACATAAATAACAGCTGGGGTTTGGAGGAAGGGTGATAAATGGGAACGCCGCGATCCCTCTGGAATTATTAACGGTGGGGGAGGCTGAAACCTTGGCTTTGCCCCAGGAGCGGGGCTGTGTGGAGAAAGCTGATGGGTGGGAGTGGGCAGGGGGAACAGATGGCTGGGGGAGGCCCTGGGTCCGGCCGGGAGCGGGGCTCTCCACCAGCACAGCGCAGGGAGCTGTGGTGAGGTACAGCAGCTGCATCTGCCGCAGGACACAGCTGGGCTGCATGGGGGGAAGGACCCCCTGTGCCCTCTCCTCCCTGGAACCCCTCAGGTGGCTCCAGCCACAGCTCCAGGTGGCCACCGCCAAGTATTGACCCAGCACTATCTCAGCTCCCACCTTATCAGGGCAAGAGGCAGCTCTGGGCACCAGCACCTGCCCCATTAATCTTCCCCCTGTCCCGCAGGCGTGAGGTCTCGGTGCCTGAAACAACCTGCCCAGCAAGGGAGCGGCAGGGCTTGGGCCCTGGTGCCCGGCACCTGGAGATGATGGATTGGTACCTGGGAGATTACAGGGAGAGAGTTTCTCTGTTCCTCCTCAGCTCGGGCTGTTACCCCTGCCCTGGAGAAAGGACCACCCTTTATACCATATTGGTGGCAGATTTTTCCACTGAAATTTGTGTACTGAAGACTGGAGATGTGGTGCCTTGAGACAGAAAATGAGCTCCACTTGTGAATAAAGGGTGGGAAGGAGGGGAGAGATCATTTCCTTGCAGTTTCTATCTGAAATAACAAGCTGAACCTGGGCGAGCAGCCCACTCTTCACCCACAGCCTTTAGGCTGAAGGTGGAGGTGTGGTTCCCCGTGCCCGGGCCAGCTCCACACAAAGCTGCACAAACTGCAGGAAAAATCTCATCTGAGGCCCCAGGAAAAAGAGGTAAAACCTCACAGCTCTGGCTGAAATGAAAACAAAAGGCAGCGATTCTTCATGGCTGCAGCTGCACAACCCCTGGCTTCAAGGGTTAAATGCAGTCAGAAATATCAGTGGGGACCATTAAGCACAAAACTTCTGTGTGTCCCTCAGGGAGAGAAGCCCCATGCTTTGAGCAGGCAGAATCCCCAGTGATGATGGGGGCGCTGAGGTGATTCCAAATGTCTCATCCCCAGCATTCTGTTCTCACCCGTGCCCCAGCTAACACCTCTATGGGGGCATATGGAGCTTAGAGGGGACAGAAAGTTCCTAGTGGGAAAACTCACACTCCTGCTTGTCCCCACGTGGGTTTTCTAGGGACATTCCCAGTGATTGAATAACTAGAGAGGCAGGGTGACCCAAACAAAGGCAGCACTGAGCTTTAGCCACAAAACCCGCCGGCAGACACTGTGTGTCCAGGAATGAGGGAAGATGCTGGGGCTGTTATCACACACCTCCTGCTCCGGGAAGGAAGAGCATCACTAAATAGTCTAAGCTGAGAAGGGTCCAACTAGCCAGCCAAGGACTTGGATTCGCAAGCAGGTAGGACCTGCTCAGAGATTATTTAGCACAGTCTAGCCCAGCTCAATATGTAAGTGCATATCGATCCACCTGTGCACTGTGAAGCCCACAGCTCCCAAAGGACAATGCAAAGCGGTCTCGATAGAAAGCAGTGCTGTCCATCAGCCCCGTGCTGCAAAGCCTCTGAGCAGAGCAGAGGACACTGTGGCAGAGAGGCCGTGTCATGGCAGCTCCTCAGGGAGCTCACTGCTTGGTCGATGCTTTTGCCCTCTCTTTAAAAGCCCCTTGAACCCTCACATTTTGTTACCTTTGGCACAAAAAGGCCCAAATCTTTAGTGAGGGCACCACATGAAGCCCAGGCAAGGCTTAGGGTGGCTTAGGGTACTGGCACCCAGTACCATACCCCCTCCTGCCCTCCCTGTCTATGCCGTGCAGACGGAATGGAGTTTCCCCCTTCCTTACACAAACTTGGGATCTCCTTTCAGCCATTGCGCTTTTTTTTTTTTTTTGTATTGATTTTTAAAAGGGGGCACTGCAGCTTTAAAGAGCTTCCCAGACTTGCCTTTGTGACCGGAGGAGAGGGTGGGGTGGTGGCGGAGGTGGGGACCCAGAAGAATGAAATAAAGAGAAGTACAACAAAAAGAAGTTAAAAGTGTGAGTGACAAGTTTTCGGCAACAGGCTTCAGCCCCTGTGGGGTCGTTTGGGCAAAGAATGGCTACAAATGAACAAATGAGCTGGATTTTCATGCTTGGTGGACGGTGAATGAATAAGCATCTTTTAAAACCCTATCAGGAACTCTTTGGATTGTCATTATAGCTGGGAGGAGGGGGGAAAAGGCAGACTTTTGAAGGCTGATCATGTGAAAGAATCCCGATTCTTCGCCTTTTCTCTGCCGGCAAGCACGGCTACACTGAAACGTGCGGACGGTGCAGCCGCAGCCAAGCATCCTGCCGTGGTCCGGCACAGGAGTACTTCTGGGGGCCACTGGCGTGCCCCCACGCACTTTGGAAGAGACGAGAGTGTCTGCTTTGCTTGCAGGAGCCCCCGCTGGTTCCCGGCGGCGCGGAGGGGACAGGCAGCGGTTTGCAGCCTCCTCCTCCTCCTCCTCCGAGAAACCTGACTGCGGTGTCAGAGGCAGACAATGTGAGAGGGCAGGAAGCAACTCACTTAAAGCCGTATTTAGAGCACAGAGTGGAGGCCTGAGGTCAAAGGAATTGCCCTGGGATTATGGGAATCACCTTCATTTTCTTGCCAGCCTTCAGACACGAGGGAGCCGACCAGGAGCAAGGAGGAGGGGGATGAGTCTGTTGCTGAGGAAAGGGCCTGGGTGTTTCCCCTTCCCTGGCCCTGACAATGAGCCTGGCCTCTCTGAACCATGCAAATAATTTACAGCCTCTGTTTTCAGCTGTTTGTTATTCTCAATCCCCCATTTTAACCTTGACTAGAACAGAGCATTGGTGAGACAGTTGCAGGGGACTCCACAGCTAGAGTTTGCTGAATACCTGTAAAGCCAGAGTTCGGCAGCCACAAAGGAGAGGGAACGTTCAGAGGGAGACAGATATAAAGTCTCTTTATTTCTGTAATAAACTATAATATCATATGCTTTAAAAAATCATAGAATTGTAGAATTGTTAAGGTTGAAAAAGACCTTTAAAATCATCAAGTCCAACTGATGTTTAGATTTCTTGTCTAAGCGGAAGGAGACCTAAAACCAAATATTGAGGGCATGAAAACATCAGGTTGTAGTGAAGCATTCTCCCCTGGCTGCAAAAATAAAAGTTGAGTTCACCTGGCACGGGATTTCAACAAACCAACCTGGCAGGGCCCAGGCTGAGTTGGTTCTCATCCTGTCGCCTGCAAGTATGCGAGGGCACAAGCCTGCGCCTCTGAAACGGTCGCGGTCCCAGCAGCCACCTGTTTCTCCCACATCAAAAAGTCCGGAGGCCACTACAGCAGCCGTGGTTATAAAAGCCAGGCACTGGCGCTGGGACAGCCCCGTCAAGAGAAATGAGACCATCATGCACTAAACATAGAGAAAAGATAAATGGAAAAGGAGTCTTTCAGTCTTCATTATCAAGTTTCCATGGGTTTGCCAAAACCATAGCAACCAGTTCAAGCAATGATTAACCTAATAATGTGGAGGCAAAGGAAAAAAAAATGCATTCAAGCCCCTAAAGAAGTCACTAGTTCTCTAGAGGTAGTAAATCCGGCCGTCCCCCCTCCCCACCCACCCCCAACCTACAACCCCACGGCTGGAAGACCAGAAGCATCCTAAGTCTCCAGAAAAAAAAAAGAATCGGCAATGCAATAAAACCCACTAAAGTGACTACTTTCTGAAAATATGACAGTGTAGATGTCTTCGTGAACTTTTGTACTTTTGTAATACCTGCTCTTCGCTGGATTGTCATGCTCTTCTTGCTCCTTTTCTTGCCAATGTCCACCCGGAGTTCTCTTTTGCCATTTTTTGCAAAAGTGCTACTTTTGCGGATAAGTGAGTGTGCTGTGATCCTCCTCAGTCCCACGGTACATGCAGATAGCGAGGGCAATATGATACCTCCTGTAGGGAGATATCAGAGTGGAGCTGCACTAGCAGGGAAAACATTAAATGATTTTATCACCCAGATAATTACGGTGTTTCGCCTGCGGCCACACACAGAGGCCTTGGAGCACTTTGCAGACTGTTAGAGTACGAAAACAATACACAATTCAGCCAGAAAGGGGGGGAAGGGGCAGGAATACTATTAGGTCTTTCATTCGGCCTATCTGATCTACGACACAGATAGATCACGTTCAGGACTATAAGAGTACACACAGAGATAGGCACACACGGCCTTTTCCTAGTCCTCAACCTTGCCCCATGGCCTGTGTTTCTCCAGCAATGTGGGTATTTCTTCTCAAAGCAGTGAATAGGCAAAGGAGGGGGGCTCTGCATAGATGGGCGGGTCCCGGGGGGCAGCAGAAAGTGCAGATCTCCTAAAGAGCTCATGTAGAAAGTGAGATCTGCTCACCTTGCTTATCAACTCTGGCACCGGGGTGCCCTTGCTCCCTTCTCCCACGTGTGTGGGACACCTGCGGCTCCTCTCCGTGGGACAGTTTGTTCACCGAGGCTAGATCAAGTGCACAAGTAGAGGTCACTGCTTCTCCAAAATCCACCAAGCCCCACGTGTTTTCTGATGTGCAGAGTGTCTGGTTAGCCCCAGGGCCATGCCGGCCTCTCCCTTCCCCGTAGGACTGTGCGATGTCCCCCACAGCCCGCCTGAACGGACAGCACCCCAGCAGCTCCCGGGAGAGACGCACCCGGAGGGGCTCTGTGTCACTCCGCGTCGGCTCGGGCAGACCCCGAAGGCCGAGCCCCGTCGAGGGGACAACGGCGCGGTGCCCCCGGGCCGCCTTCAGCACCATGGCCAGAGCCCGCGGCGCCGTGCGGGCCGGGGCTGCTCCGCGCACCCACCACGGCCACCCGGCCCTCCCCACGCCGCGGGCTCTGCCCCACTCCAGCCCGCCCCACGGCTCCCGGGGAGCGGGAGCAGCGCGCAGGAAGGGGAAGGGGGGAAGGAAGGGGGTCCCCGCGGTTGTCCCCCGCCCATCGGCGGGACAGGGGGTAGCGAAGCGGCGAGACAAGACCCCCGGGATGCCGTACCCGGTCAGGTTCCACTCTCGCTTCTTTTGTTGCGGTGCGGGAGAGGGAGGTTGTTGGGGGGGGGGGGGGGGGTTTG
>VYZT01031188.1:37588-170062 GCA_013400735.1 Pomatostomus ruficeps
CGCCCCGTCCTTCCCCCGCTCCCCCCGGCCGGGCTGCTCAGGAGGTACCGTGATTTGCGGTGCCATATGTCGGGCGGGTCGGCGGAGCAGCTGCTGCCCCGGCCCTACCTACCCGGCGCATAATACCTGGGAGCCGCAGCCCCGCGTCCCCCTTTGAGAGGGCAGAGCGGCGGGGCCGGGCCCGCGCCGCCGTTTTGTGACTTTATTGTGGCGCCCAACAGATGCACGCCGGCCCCTCCTGCCCCTCGCCCCGGTGCGAGCGCGCTGCTCGGGACACAAGGAGCACAGATGCCAGGCGCAAGGTGCACCAGATGCCCCCCTTTGTGAATTCAAACAATATTTCTCCCTTCCTCCCCCCCCTCCCTCCTTTTCCTACAAGGGTGAGAGAAGAAGGGGCGCAGAAAGAAATATATATATACATCAAAAAACCCAAACTGGAGAGGAAAGGCGAGCCCCGGCAAGAGGCGGCTGGAGCGCGTCCCCCGGAGCCGCCCGACAGAGCGCACGGGCGGGCGCAGCGGCGCGGCCCCGGGGAGGGAGTCGGCCGCGGGCAGGGGCCAGGAATGCCCGCCGGGACGGAAGGAGCCGCCTCGGGAAGCCGTTCATCACCTGGTGAGCGCCGAGCTGGGCACGATAGAGCACGGTCTGTCCGTTTAATGGGCAGCTGAGGGGTGGAAGTTCCAGAGCGAGCCAGTTTGACCAGTCCTCAGCATTTGTTACGTTATCATGCATCAAAATGCTCCCTGGGGCCACGAAAATGCTCCAAGGGCTGGAGAACCTCTGCTATGAGACAACCTGAGAGAGCCGGGGGTGTTCAGCCCAGAGGAGGGAAGGCTCTAGGGAGACAAGACCTCAGAGTCCCTTCCAGTGCCTAGAGGGGCTCCAAGAGAGTTGGAGAGGGACTTTGGATAAGGGCATGGAGTGACAGGACAACGAGGAATGGCTTCACACTGACAAAGGGCAGGGTTATATGGGATATTGGGAAGGAATTCTTCCCTGTGAGGGAGGTGAGGCCCTGGCACAGGGTGCCCAGAGAAGCTGGGGCTGCCCCATCCCTGGAATCGTCCAAGGCCAAGTTGGACAGGGCTTGGAGCAACCTGGTCTAGTGGGTGACATCCCTGCCCATGGCAGTGGGGAGTGGAACTAGATGATCTTTAATACTCCTTCCATCCAAACCATCCTGTAATTCTATATTATGTGCAAGGAGAAGTAAGCCCTGGGATAAGGGATGCTGTCACTTCACCAGAAGAAGAGAAGCCCTGATAGAAAGCCCAGGAGTTTTCAGTGTGCAATCCCACTTTACAATAAACCTCTTACCATGCTTATGTGCCCTCAAAACAGCCTGACAGGAGGTGGCTTCATAAGGCTGCAAGAGCAGACAGCTGTTCTGAGACATTCTGGGTCAGAATGCAATGATCTTTAGCACAGGAAAAAACCTGGATTACCTCTGGATAGGAGAGAAGAAAGGAAAAGAAATACCATGGAGAGGAAAGACAGGGAACAAATGCCAAGCACAAAAGGGTCAGTTGGGTACTGGTCTGTGGTGTCTTGTGAAACCTGTTACCTTAAAGTATTTACTCAACCATCCAAGCACCTACCCAGGGAGAGGATGGTCCTCACTGCTGTGGGAGCCAGTCTCCTCCTGTCATTCCCAGCTCTGCCAGGCTTGCTCCCCTCCCCATTTGTGGCAAGGGGCTCCTTGCCCCAGCCTGTCTCACCTGCCAGAAGAAAGGGTGTCTCCTCTACCCTGATGACAGCCTGGGCAGACAGGGTGGGTCACACATCTCCTTCACTTAGGTTTTCCGAGTTCTTTAAACTTTACACCAAGTTTCTGGTGTGATCTGGCAGAATCCACCACCAGCAGCAGCACTCAGACCTCACCAGCTGGCAGTGGCCTATTTACCAGCTACCAGCCAGACAACACAGACTTGAGGTTCAGTGTTCGTTTGCATCAGCTCTCCTTTGGCCATCAGTGAATGATTACCATGGATATGCTGAGCTCAGACTGCCACCTTCCTGAGCAGCCCTTCATTCCTGCAAGGACAAAAATGTAACTTCTGGCGTTTTGATGCCTGATGGCGTTATAAGCACAGCAGACTGGTTGTATGGGCTCTCTCTGGAACCCCTCACTCCCCAGCTGCCCATCAAACAGACAGATGGTGCTTCCTCTCCTCCAGAAATAATTAAAGATGTGCTTTCCTCTCTTGATTTAGAGGCTCCATGAGTGAGAATTTGAACATACCAGAATGCACCAGACCTGGCTTTTGAGGAGCAAAAAAGTTGTTAAAAGCCAGGAGTTTGGAAGGGAATACCCTGTCTAATCTGGAACAAAGGGGAGAGGTGCCCTGATGGACTCACACACCACTCACCCCTCTGCAGAGCTTCATCGAAGCCCTCAACATGAGACAGAGCAAGATGGGGGGGATTTAACCCTTCCTTTGCCAACTGAATTTGGTGCCAGGTCGCTGCCAGCACAGAGACATGTGCCCAGCGTGGTGCAGGGGTCACTGCTCAAGCCAAACCCCTGCTGCCAGGGGGGATGTGACTCAAACTTGTGGTGTGGATATTTCCCCACTGGCCTCACGTACTTACTGGTATGTTCATGATCCTCCCGTCGCCATTCTCAGCTGTGCCATCCACATCTTATATGTATTTTGTATATAAGATGTGGATGGCACAGCTGAGAATGGCGACGGGAGGATCACAGCCACCTACCGTGCTGTGATGGCTGGCCCACAGGGTTGAATGTGCTTGCAGTCCCCATGCCAATCCCAGCAATGCCCACACTCCCCGTGCATGACCCCATCCCCTCCGTGACCAGCCCTGTGTTGGTCTGTTCTCATCTCCTCCCTCCTTTCAGTCTCATCCCTTGCTCCGCTCCAGCTTTACCATTCCTCTGCTCCCTTCCCCACATCTTTACTCCCCTCTTCTGGTGCATCCCGCACTGATGTCCCTGTCAGGCAGCCATGGTGCCCCACCGCAGCTTTCCGCAGCCATCCCTGCCCATCCGCACACACCCCATGCTGGTACCCTCTCCCAACCCTTCATCCAGCACTGGGCTCCATCTGCCAAATTCCTGACCTTCGAATTGGAGCCTTCTCCTGCCCTGCACTACTGCAGTGCTGAGGAGAAGACAATTTTATATCCACATTTTCTTCCCCAAGTCCAGGTGTATAATGAACCTGGGGAGCCCACAAGCAGCACAGCCCCTCCTGCCAGCTCACGCCAGGACCTCCACAAAGGAGAGCACCCAGCCTGCCTCCTTTATCTCAATAAGAAATTATGTATTTGCAACAAAAATTTAAAAAATAAAAAATCCGTGTGTTTTCACACAAAACCCTGCGGTTGTAAACCAGTATTTCAGCTGCAGCCCAGCTCTGCAAGGCAAGTTGCCACCAGCCTGTGTATGTGATTTTGGTGAGCCACAATTTAACCTCATGCCAACAGGTTGCAGTGGGAGAAAGGCGATGGTCTCCAGGCAGGTAACAGCAGGGAAACCTGGAAGCACTGGCCACCTGCAGCCAGAGCGTTGTAACCATCTGCCCCAGCTGCAGGGAGGGGAGCGCAGGACCAGCCCTGCCCGCGCAGCTGGGCTGGAGCACAAGCTGGGGCGGGGGATGCTCCAGCCCATGTCCTGAAGGTCCCAGCAGCTTCCTGCGTTTTATCAGCACCCTCATCGTTCTCCTTCATTGTCAGGCACCCAGCCCCAGTTACTCCCAGCAGCTCCCGGGTGCCGACGTTTTTCGGGGTCTCTGGCTCCAGCAAAGCCCCCGTGCTCAGGGACACATTATCTGACATCCTCTCATCATCCGACATCCCCTCACTCCGGGGGCTACACCTCCCTCCCCCAGCTCTTCACCGCAATCCCCACCATTTTCCACCATCATTTAAGTTTCTGAAGTAATTTCTTTTTTCTTTTTTTTGTCCTTGTTGTTTGGTTTTTTTTTTAAAGCAAACCATCTACCATATGTTCTCCCCTGAAAGGGGCAATTGTTAACAGATCATTAAAACACCGTGGCGAGTGCTCTGAGATTCCTTCCCTCAGTCTTACGCATTATCCCGTCTCTGTCACCCTTTCAATGCGGCTTTGAGGGCTCTGCTTTTCTAACTTCCTTCTCGGGGGGGAGAAAAAAAAGAAGAGAGAAAGAGCCACTAAAATGACCCTCTTCACAGCTCTCCTCCTTGCTTTTCAATGTCTTTTGCGACACCCAGCAATAATTGGGGTGGGGGGCTGGCGTGCCGCTGCTGCTGTCACCAGGCTGGGGGTGGCAGGGCCACATCTGCCCCGTTCACAAGGTGCCAGGGTTGGGACAGCACGATGAGGGGTGGCAGGGGTGCTGCTGGCACCCCGTGGGTGCTGACAACCTCTCCTTCCACTGCTGGGCAAGGGGACAGCTTGTCCTGGGAGGCTCAAACAGCTCATCCCACCCAGCCCCGTTCCTGGGCTGTGGCATGACCCCATAACACACACATGTGAACTGGGATGAGACAGAGAGTATTCCTTAGAAACCTCATTCCTGCAGGTGCATCAGGTGCTTTCAGTAGCGCAAATACTTTTTATATGGAAATAAGCTAACAGCTGGATAGGAACTGAGCTAAGCCCAGAGATGGAGATGTTTTGGAGGATATTGGATATTTCACCTCCCTTTCCTGAAGAACTAACACTATTTTAGGAAACACCAAATGATGGGAAGTTGGGAACCATCAGGGATGGATCACTTCTGCCTGAGCCATGGTCTCAGCTTAGCAGAGTGTGGGCACAGCACAGAAGCCTTCCCAGGGCTGTGCTCGTGCACCTCCCAGCCCCATCTGCAGAGAGAGGGACCCCAGGAGTGCTCCTTGGATGAGCCAGGAGGACTTGCAGCTGAGCAGCACCTCACCACCAAAGAGGGGCAAGGAGAAGACCCAAGAGGGGCAAAGGCACATCCCAGCAGCAGCATTACCCAGACCCAATTCCAGCGTGAGAGCTGCCAAACTCACCATGAGCACCAGCAGCAACGGCCTTGGGTTGAGGGACACTTCCTGCAGGCTCTTGTGATCGGGGGGACAAGGCTTTCAGGACACACCTGCATCTTCTCCCCTTCCACCATGGATTTGGCCATTCCTCCAAAGGACGTTGTGCCTCGACCCCTCCAGCTAAGCTCCAGGCACGGTTTGCACCCCTGCCCCAGCACAGCCACCTTTCCCAGCAACCAGCATGAGGCCCTTTGAATTTGCACTTCCCCATCCCAGCAAAGGAGTGTGCTGCATGGGATCAGAGGGAGCACAACAGCCCTGCTGGGAGAGAGGGGGAGAGGCAGCTGTCGCAGTCAGCAAAACCCAGTTATGTTTGAGAAAACTACAGACACTTTAAAGCCCTGCACAGAGACTTCTCCAAGAACCAGTATTCCACAGCAGCTCAACAGCTTTGCCAGTGCCTGCGCGTAGCTCCAGGGACCTCAGAGGGCTCCTTCCTCACCCGGCTCCCTGGTCCATTCCCCCGGCTCTTGCCCTTCAGCCAGCAGGCTTTTCCCAGCACCCTCCAAACCCCTGAGGGTGTTAGGTGTATTTTAACCCAGGAAGGTGTAGCCTCAAGCTGGAGGAGATGGTGCTGCTCTGCTTTGCTCCAGCCGAGGGATCTGTCCTGAACAGGTCCCACTGCAGAATCCCTAGGCATCCTGGGAACACTGCAGCAAAGCAACGCTCAGCCAGTGCCGGGAGCTCCTTGTGCTTCCCAGGCAAAACCTCCCATCCCAGAACCCGTGGTGCTGACCCACACGGAATCTCCAAGCAGAGCAGAGATCAGAAAACCAGTACCCAATGCCCAGAGGGATGAGGCTGTTTCATCCTGGTGTGCACATCTCAGGCAGGTCAGCTCCTCTCTTCTTTCCAGGATGGCAGCTTTCAGCTCTTCATCCAGGACAAAACTTTCCACAGAAAAAAAAGTACCTCCTGCAAAGGACCATGCTAGAAACGACAGGACTCCCACTTTCCTGGGGGGATTTAACAGCTGACTTTGCTGAGGGCTCCTAACACTGCTGCGGGATAAAATGTTATCCCTTAGAGCTGCAGAGACACACTTCAGGCCAGGAGCTGAACCCAAACCCAAGCAGTACTTTCATCCCGAGTGCAAAAACAGAGGGAGCTGCATCAGTTTTAAGCAGCAGGATGGGCTGAATGTAATTTTGACAAGAGAAATGGCAGCACTGCTCTCCCACCACAGAAAAAGGTGCTACCCTTTCTCCTCCCTCCCCCAAAAGGCACAGACATTAGATGAGGATGCAAACCCAAAGCAAATTCACGTGCCACTGATGTCCCTGGCCCAGCACAGCCCCCAGGATCCTGGTGAGTGGAAGCACCTGCCCTCTGCAGTTGAACACTCACCACATTATTTCTTACCAAAAGGCGATTCCTGAACCTGCACAAGAACCTTTGAATAATCAGGTGGTGCAGAAAAGTCATGAACGCTGGGAAGTCCTAGTGAAGAAAAGAGCTTTAGGAACACAGATCTACAAACCAACTTTTAGCTAAATGGTTTTTAGATCTTAAACACAGATATTTCCCCCATTGGGGGAAATTAACTCATCCCACCTCCAAGGCATGTTTTCCAGGTGAAGCTGTAACCAGCAGCGGCATCCTGAGTGTCCCTCTCTGCCTCACGAACAGATGTTCAGCTCTGTCGAGGGATTTCCTTGGAAGCTGTGCCTGCACGAAGGGGCTTCTTGAAGCAGAGCAAGGGAAAGTGCCACTGAGGAAAGCCTGGTGCTGCATGGATGCAGAGATTTAACTCCCAGCGAGCAGAGATCTAACTCGCGCCTTGCGGTATGGCACATCCATACCACCAGAGGGAGACCTGCCCGGCATTTCTCCTCCGGCTCCGTGCTAATTGAAGATTTTTATCGAGTATCAGCAGCAGCACATACAGCAGATACTGTGCACGATGCTCCAGCCAGGCGCTCAGCTCGCCCGAGTGCTGTGCCGAGTCTGTGCCTCTGCGGCCTCTAATTACATGAAATAGAGAGGAGAATCTCTTTTTCTAGCTGAATGGTGATGGAAAGCAGGAACACATGGAGCATAAACCACTGGCAGCTCACAGTTGTCAGGGCGCTTTAAAATTACACACACAGAATAATCCGTAGTTCTGGGATGTTGTGGAGTTGTGTCAGTCTTTTAAACAGCAGCCAAGGAGCATTTTCTTAAATCAGGTTAAGGATGCATCCGTGAGGAGCAGCCCAGCTGTGGCTGCTCCTGCCAGCAGGACAGGGATTGAATTAGAGCAGCATTCTTCACCCATCTGATGTCAATTTTCTCATCAGATCTCCGGAGAAGGCAGCTGAGCAAAGAACTGATGCATCTCTGTCCTCCAGCCACCTCCCAGTCGGCAGCATCCCTCCCTCCAGGCACCATGGGCCTGTGAAGCCAAGAATTAACGTCCTCAGATGCCAGGGAATGGGAAGGGTCAGTAATTTTTGTATCAATCATTCATTAAACAAAATCACAGAGGGTTTACTTTGTGATTGTCAGGGTGACATCACTCCCACCCGAACACTGTGAATGACAGTGAGCACTGGGAATGGCTGAAAATCAAGTGCAGTCCATAAATTTTCTGTTTAAAGGAGAATTGCTCTCTTATATCCCCAAATACTCTCCCCATTTCATTTAAACCACCTAAAGTTTAACCCTGCTTCTGTCACCTCCTGCTTACCTGGCTATCTCATATTTCACACCCCCACAACATTTACAAGACGCTATTAGGAAAAAAAAAATTACTTTTGTCACCAAAGGAGCACTACCTTTGTCATCCCCACCTTCCCAGCCCACTCTCCACTACAAACCAACTTCAGCTTCGATTTTCCCATCCTTCCCCAGCAGCCAGCTCCGTCCTCCCAAGCTGCTCCTCCTTTTCCCCTTCCTCTCTTTGTACACCGATCCACCCTTGGAACACACCTCGCTTCTTAACTCACCAGAACGCGTTATCCAGGACAGAGACCAGGAAAAATCCCGAGCAATTAAATAAGAGCAGCCGTGTGCAGGGCCCAACGCTAGAGTGTGCTGTGCAGGAAACGACCCCGCACTGCCCGTGCTGGACTGGCATCTCTCTCCCCAGAGACCATCAGGAACACCGAAAAACTGGATTTTTGCTCCTGGAAATGCATGAAGCTTGCTCAGAATTTCTTGGTGAAGGCAGAGAGTTAAGCAGCAAACGCTGAGTTTTGAAGCAAGTGCAAAACAATGTCCAGGACAATAATTCTTTTTAAAAAAAAACAACAACAAAAAGCAGCAAGGAGAGAATAGTATCAGATATTGCTCTGTTTTTCTTAGTGGAGTGTTCAGAAAAGCAGAGATTCAGATTCAGGATATAAACCTGCTTTATTCTCATCCTGACTTTGGTTTAATTAAAACATTGCAATAATTAGGTTTTGCATTTTGCCTGCAGGCCCTGGCTGGGGCTGGAGAGACTGCAGAGAAATGCTCGGGACAAAGGAACACCAACAAAAACCCCAGAGCTCTTGGTGGACTAAGAGAAGCAAGGCAGGCACAGATGTTCAGTGACTCTCCAAAACCCCAGGCAGGCAGCACCCAGGCCAGAATCACAGCTCCTGCCACTTCTACCTTTTGGTTCAGAATTTGAGGGACAGGCTTAATATATATAATAAAATAAAAAGCATTTTAAACAAAACCTATGTGCTTTTTTTTTTAAGAAAAACAACTCATTGTTTTTATTTTGACAGAAAATTTTAGAAACATCTTCACATACAGAACTCCAAAAAAATAGGAAGTCATAAATCACCTAGTTAATTTACTCAAGGGGAAAAATACAGTACATCCAAGACTCAAACATCCTGTAAGTTTGTACAAAAGCCAGACAGTAATAAACTGCATTAAAAAATATATCGAGCATTACCTGACTGATTCGACATTGGCATTTGCCCCATTATTAAAAGGCACAGAAGACTGAGCGATGAAAGCGATCAGCATCACATCCATTATTGTCAGTAAATTCATCGTGATTAGCGTAAAACCCCATTATTAAACACGTGTTTAATGTTCACCACGTAGATCGGTAAGAAATCTCTCTTGGAAGGAGTAAGAAAATAAAGCTGGACAAGGACAAACACTTAAACACGACACCCCGAGACGCAAAGACACTTCCTAGGAATCGACGTTCAGATCTTCCCGGATGAGTTTTTTCTTGCTGCATTATCACTCAGCAATCACTCAGAAGGAGATTTAATGATCCACAGACCCACCCTCCGGCAGTGCCGCGATCCCATCGGCAGCGTGGGGCCCCTCCGGTGTGTCCTGGCTCGCACCCGCCGCCAGCTGCCAGCTGGTTCACCACCCCCACAGTCTGGAACAGCCAGCACGGACCAAAACTGGTGGGTTTGCCTGGGTTTAGCTGCATTTTGGGTTCCCAAAGTCAGCCCGGGTAACACATGCAGCAGCCGGCTCCGGCAAACTCAGGGGCAGATCTGTGCCGCGCGTCTTCGAAGAGGCTCTCGCTCAGCTTGTGCTCCGTGATGATGTCTTCCACCCGGGTGATGTACAGCAAGGACAGCAGCACACCCAGGAACTGCAGAAGGAAGGGGCAGCCACAGTCAGTCAGCACATGCAGCTTAGCTCATTGGAGCACCACAAAGTCCCAGTTGTCACAGTTAGGGGAGGACTCAAAAAAAACCCCCAAGCCAACGCAAATTACCTCACCAAATCCTGCAACATATCACAGTGACGCTACTAAATTACCAGAATGCCACCTCAGCTTATCAACTACATTAAATTAGAAAATTATAATTATACTCAAATGGGATTTCACATACCATAGCAACAAATCAGATGTTCCCTCTCGGGGTTAGCACAGCGGCCCTCTCTTACCTGGGGCAGCAGTATGCCGAGCAGCACGCCAGCCATGATGCTGTAGTTGTCCAAAAACCAAATGAGCACTGCATTTGTGCACCCTCGGACGTAGATCACATTCTGAACACTCAAGCGCTGAAAAATATCAGAGAAGGGTTCAACAGGCAGTTCCACTGCTGTGTGATACACGTGGCAACTCAAAACTCACGGAGGCAGATGTGGTTTGCCTTCCCACCTCTTTAAACCCACGACCTCATCACTAATTCTTCCATCTGTTGTTAAGCTGTTCCACACCTCAACAAATTACTCTGTGTTTTTAAAGTTATTCTACACCTGAGTAAGTTATTTCATTGTCTTAAACCTGTTTGTTGCAGCTATTTTTCTACAAGAAACGTGCCCAATTCTCATTTAAGACCACTTGGAAAGCAGAGAAGTCTCTCTTTAGCTTTCATCTCTGCTTCCAAGCTGAAAGTACAGCAGTAGAAAAATATAAACCGTGGGCCAAGTGCTTTGCAAAAAGATCCTAAAAAGGGCAAGAACAAGAGGATTTAGGATTCAGTCCTGCAAGCTGTGCTGCTCCGTGACCCCAACCCATAATATAGAAAGCACTTGAGGCTGCAGAGGGTCCTAAGCAGATGAATGGGGTGAAGTTAAGCATATGCTCGAGTGCTCCGTGTTAGAGCCCGGCTGGAGCGCTCAGGTGATTAAGCCATAAATCAGTGAATCTAAAGGAAGACAAGCTGTATTTAAAGATAACCGGTAATCCCAAAAACCAACAACCGAGGCTGGCATTGTGCTCCAAGTGCCTCAAACGAGCTGGGGAGAGGAGCTTTTTCAGAGCAGCCCCCTGCCCTGCCCCGCCCCAGCTCTCCAAAGGCAGGAGTGGGGAACACAGGGCAGATCCAATTACCAATTTCCCTTCTTAATCACTCTGCAATTACTGCCTTGAGCTCTCCCCTGGAGTCACTGGGGCTGTTCCCAAAAGGAAAGGCTGAAGGAGGAGGTCCCATCCCACTCCTGGAGGGAGGAGAAGGCAGCCAACACAACCAGGGAAGTCCCACTCCTCTTCCAGGAATACTATTAAAGGCTTAAAAATAAAACACCCACTACTGAGATATAAAATACTTAGAAACAGCTAAGTTGGCTTTATCAATGACAATTTTACTCAGTGAGAAACTTTGGCTTTTAAGTAGTAGAAGCTTTCCCCAACTCAAATCACTGTTTGAAAGTATGAAAGCAGCTTTTTTGTGCATTAATTGTGCAATTAGCTTGGGGAAGTTGTCAACAAACAAGGAATCGTGGAAAACACAAAGAAGGGAAGATACAAAAATCAAACAATATTAGTTTTTTCTCATATATGGAAATTATTCCAGGAAAAAAACCCCAACATTTTAATTGCTGATTTAACTGCCTGGCAGATCTAAGCATGCAGAAGACAGCTTTATAACAGACCAAAACAAATGCAGAGAAGCAGCACCCTCTGCCATGACAGCGTGGGCACTGGCTGTGTTACCTCTTGGTCAATGGTTTTGTAGCCGCACATCGTGTTGATAATGTCTGTCTGAAAAGAAAACCACAAACATGAACTGCAGCAGAAAACTAAAATCACAAAAGTATTATTTTTACTCTGTGTTCACCCAGCTCATGTAAAAGCAAGGACAGGGTTATCTCCCAGTCCAACACCAGTTTATCCCAGCAGCCCCAGTGTCAGATTTATTTGAAGCTCTACATGATTCTAGAGGAGTTATTGTCAGCGTGTCACAAGACATTTGAACCATTTCTATCCACCAAAACCAGGGTGGCACCAGCAACTAACACGAGCTGTGACAGAGCTGTGTGACACAGCTGTTTCCACAGAATCAACAGCTGGGTTTCATTTTAAAGCTTTAATAACTTAACACGTCTTATTACTAAAACCAGGGGTTAACACGGCCTTCGTGCCAACACGATGACAAATTTAAGCTCAGAAATATCTTCAGTTGCAAATAACTTCCAATACTGCGAATGCTTTTTACAAGACTAAATTCATTACAGTATAATTTTATATACCGTTATATATATGAATATAGAACTCATATATTTAAACGAGACTGAGTGCTTGCATTCACCACAGATTACTAATGCATTTTCTGTGGCCAGGTAATGTCTTCCATGGGTTCCAAGGTTCTACCTTGAAAGCCTGGAAAAGCCAGCCTGAAAATCCTGTCCTTCACTTACAAATCATCCAACGTAAAGCCCACAGGCATCAAAGGAAGCAGAGAACAAAACCAAAGACATGGAGGAAAATGAGAATATGTAAATGAGGAAAATAAGGCAGAATGAACCCTGCATTATTGATATACATTCCTAGAATGGTTTCGGTTGGAAGGGACGTTAAAGACCATCCAGTCCCATCCTCCTGCCATGGGCAGGGACACCTTTTGCTATCCCAGGGTGCTCCAACCTGGCCTGGGACATTTCCAGGGATGGGGCAGCCACAGCTTCTCTGGGCAACCAAATACACTCCTTCAAAACTAAAACAAAATGTAGGAATGAAGATTTCTAAATGCTGGTAGCCTCTGAGCAGTAGCCTGGGGGTCCCAGGTCACCTTCCCAAGAAGGAAGAGCAATATTCTCGACAGATGGAAGACAGATGTTACAAAATGGCAGAAACATCAGCCGGGGCAAAGTTTTTAAGCCCCCCAAAAAGCTGGGTTCTCACCTTGAACACACAACTGTCTGACAAACAAGGTTCAGCACATTCCTAGAAGAAAAAGCTCAGACTATCCCGCAGGGCTCTTGGGAAACCGTGTGGGACACCTATTTATAACCACAGGTAATAAATACACTTGGAAGTCAATATCAATATTAGGCACCAGAGTGTTGTGCTGGCTGCGAGTGATTTCATCTTCCCAAAACTGCTGAAGCCTGACCCACTGACACATGGTCACTCCCAAAATATGTGACCACAAGGAACACAGTCCCATCATTTAATTTAAACACAGAATTTGCTAGCAGGACTTCCTGGCATAAGCAAATGTACGCAGAGGATATAAATGCATTGGAAACAGAGGATTATAGGCGTTTGGGAATAATTTCTATCTGCTACACTAGTGTAAGTCTTTAATAAATAATTTGACTTAAACATAGTTCCTTTAGAGTCCCCCCAGTACAAGCTGGGTCGTGTTAGCAGAAGGTTTTACAGAGGCTCAGGATCCAGCCACCAACATTAGCGGGAGTTTTCCATGACTACAAAGCCAGTGAGTAATCACAAACCGTATCTGTAGCTTTCCAGGACAGAAACCAGCCTGTGTTTGGAAGCACTTGTCAAACACACAAGACTGATGCATGTTCTGGTTGTTTTTTGCCCGAGGCAGCCGTGCACCCAGCGCTGGTGCTGGTGTTACCGTGCCGCGCCGCCCGGACCCCACACAGCAAAGCCACGAGCCCTCACAACTGTAACATCTGCACAAACTACTCCTAAATCTGGGGCTTCTCCTTGCCTTTCACTTAACTCCTCTGAGCTTAACACTTTCTGGGCTACAAGCAGCCTAATCCCCCCCATCCCCAGCTGCCAATGCAGCACACGGAGAATATACTCCCCGTTTTTCCTCGGAGAAGTTTTTCTTTTAGTGCCTTCCCTTTCCTGAAGGCAAAATCCTGAGTTGTTCTGCTCCACGCAGCTGCAGATCAGCAGGTACTAGTTTCACATACACAAACTTCTTCCTCTCAAACACCTAAGACTCAAAGCATAACTGTTTATCTTTGGTTTCTGAGAATAAATCAAAGTTCATCGCAGATTTAAACAGATCCATTCTCACACACCAAAAATGTGTAAGTGTATGTCATAAACACCTTCCTATGACACATTTCTCAGCAACACCTAGCAGGATTACTGACACAACCATTGCATTTATTTTTCCTTTTTTTAATTAAACAGCCAGGCTCGAGGCAGATGTTGAAGGGCAGCCCAAACCAGGCAGCAGCAGGATATCCATCATGAGCTCGACTCTTACACACACCCAACCTCTCTGTCTCGTGTTCAGACTAGAGACCAAAACCCAGTGAGGCAGGGCCTGCCCATCTGGAATAGTTGAGGAATGGTTCTTTATCAAATTCAGCATTACATGCATCCCTCAAATGAAGAGCAGTGTATTACAAAATTTAATTAAAACACATTTGCATGGAAATCAATGCCTGCTCCCAGTGCTGTCAGCACCAGTTCGTACCAGTTCATCACAGACTGAGAAGCTGATCCCAACTCCAGCTCTTCCAGGATTTTAGAGGCAGGTAATTTTCAAGGATGGCTTGGGGCAGACCTGTGCCCACAAGCATGCCCTGACCCTGGGGTCAAGTGCCCACATTTTTGGATTATTCTGGAGATGACAAGGCCATTCTCTTTGGTTTTTAATTCACACAGCAGCTGGAGCACACCACTCTGACCCCCACGCGCAGAAGCAATCAGGTCCCAGGCTTCCTGGCAAAGCTGGGGCAGCAAACCCTGGGGGAAACACCAGCAAAACTGAATTTTAAGCAGCTCTGGTTCAGGCAAGCCATGAGATTAGAGGAGCTCCCAATATCCCTCTGGGGCTGGGAAGCAGGTCAGTAAAATGGACCATAGCAGACACACCTAATCCATTACTTTCTCCTTTTCAAGCTGTCAAGACCCACAGATCCATTAGGAGAGGAAAGGACCCATTTTCCCTCACTTCTTACCCCAGACTTCCTAAAGCCAGGTGCCTTTCTAAGGGGACATCAGCAATGCTGAGCTGCCAGGACTTACCTTGTTTCTGATGCAGCAAGTGTAGGGCACCCCACAGGCCAGTGGTCCTGGAGCTTCACAGTTGTGGTACACATTTTGGGACCAATCTCTATAATCTTCCCCACCACAGCACTTAAACTGGATTAAAAAAAGACACAAAACTCAATGATCTTAAAGGTCTTCTCCAACCTAAATGGTTCTATCATTCCAAAAGGAAAAAAAAAAAATTATATCTTAAAGTCTTGGAGTAGGTAGAAAACAAAGTAAGATTAAAATAATTTTAAAAGCCCCAAGGTACTAAAAAGTCCTGTCAGTTTATCAGCAGGGCATGTATGAATGTATATGATAAATACAATTAAAAAGAATTAAAGATATAGGTGATATTCCTCTGTCACTGATTGAACTATAATCCAGGGTGCCAGAGCAAAGTATGTGGTGCTAAGTTCCACCTCCCATCTTTTCTGAGTTGAAAAACTATCTTTCCAGGTCTGGACACCATTAAGCAATGTTTTCACATTGCCTCATCTTGACCTGTAATCTACCTCTGCAGTTGTTTCAAGGATGATGACTACATTTCCAACTGGGCCTAAAAGACAAAAGCGTTGCTATAAGGCATAAATTAATCTCACTGAAACATTGTGGGTGTAATTTAGAACAACTGAAATCTGGCAAACGAATACTGTAAGTTTACACTGACTTAATATAAATACTCACTTTATAATTTAAACGAAGGGAAAAGGAGGAGTTCATTTAATCACTAACACGTACATTCGCTGGATGTATCCATAATTTTGGGCAGTGCTTGGAAACTTTAAAGCGCTATGAAGTCTAATGACAAAATTTCCTCAGGATGGTCTGCTTTGGACAGACTTTCCATGCTAACTTTGTTTTTCAAAGCAGGCTGCCATCTCCATAACGATGTCCTAGAATGTATGTATCACTTCCTAAGTTAATTTTTTTGAATAATCACTACTTGCTGTGGTCATGGACATCACATTTCTGAACACTTTTTGCTGCTTCTACGGTCTCTGAACTGCCTGGCAGAACTCTTCAATAACCCAATAAACATTTCAACAGACCAGGCTCATTAAAAAAAAAAAAAGGGTTGTGAGTCAACGCCACGTGCCATTAAGTAATGCTCAGCTGGGCTCACCACAATTTCTGAATTTTAATTACAGGTAGATTCACTTCCACTGGTATTTCCTTCGAATAACCACCTTGTTCAAGAGCTCTCTGCTTGCCCTCGAGCAGCCACACAACGGCCCACGCTGTAACTGCATAAACGCCACCTCATTTCTCTTTATCCAACGCCTCCTGTTAACAAGATGCTTCTCAATCTCTTGGATCAGCCAGCTGACACGCTGAGTGCAGGGCCACGGGTGGGATTTAGGCTGAATTTGTCTGAATCCAGCTGTGGGGCCACTACAAACCCACGGATTTGTAGGAGCTGACCTTGAGCGTCTGAATCGCACCTGCCAAGGCAAAAGCTGCATTTTGGCCCTCTCTGTTTGCAGTGATGTAAGAGGGTTTTAAATGCCAGCTGGACTGCTGGGTGAGCCCTGACTTCAGCAGCAACACCAGGAGAGATGACACACAAGATCTCATCCCCCTCATCAGTAACAACTTGATTGTCACATCACTGGAAAAACTCAAAGCTGTTGCCACGTTAGTCCAAGGAAAAAACAAGCCCAACAAACCTGCTTTTGAACAGAATCCATGATGTTCTTGAAGTCTAAATCATCATAGTAATTCTCAATTCCTCTTCTAATGTTATCGTTCAAAAATTTGATTGTCTAAAAAGCAAAAGGAAAACAAGATTCATGGGTTGCACAGTGGGCACATAGGCAGGTACAAAATCAGAAGAGCAGGTTAAAGTGAGAAGTGTAACTGATGAGCACAAAAGAAAAGGCTTTTTTCCCCTGTTTTTAGAGAAAAAACCAAAGCACTAGTTAAAAACAAATCTTAGCGCAGCCCTGCAGGGACCAACCATCTGTTCTCCTCCCCAGAAGCAGCCTCACTGCTGGGTTTGGGCTGGGAAGTGCCAGCAGTGCGACACCTCTCATTGCTGAGCTTCTCTGAGCATCTCCCAGGGACGGACCCGTTATCCCCAGGCAGGATCCCTGCCTCTGGGCACCCTCATCACCTTTTGAGTGACAGAGCACTGGGTTTGGGTGGTGGATCTTGGCACCGTGGTCTGCACCACGCCCCGAGCGACAAGGCTTGACCGTGTCACCACTGTACATGAATTTTATTTTCCACGAATTTTCCATCAATTTGATTTTCCAAAGAGTCCATAATTGCCAGATAGAGAGCTTTATTCCACATTAAGTGGGAAAAAAGGTGTAGCTGTATGTTTTATGGTGGTTGCTTAGAGAGACATGGCAGTGGCAGATATAAAATGGTATCTCCTCAGCATGGCATATTAGAAATTAAATCAACAAAGTGTTTTTAAAGATCAGAAGATGAGAGAAAAGAAAAAAAAGAGTATTTAGTTTTCAAGATCCAGCACAATCTCAGCACAACAAAACCAGGGACTAATCATAACCAGAATGTAACAACTTTCCTTTCAATCCAGCTGCTGAAATGGACAAAGTCAAAGCCTTACAGGTCAGAAAACCTGAAATACACCCATTTATCTTCTCAGTATTACAAACTGCAACACCTACAAACTAACCAGAACAAACAGGATTATCACATGAGTGATGAGAAATAACACACGATCCTCCTAACCGGTCAAGAACCTCATTTAGACTCTACAGATTTGAAAAGGAAGTAGAGAAAGAAATGGGAAAAATGGATGAGACATGCAAAACAAACAGGACTTAAATATAGGCTGCTACCGTAAGCTTTCATAAATACTTCCTTGTCCTCCCCATACTGACCCAAACTTCTCCATTAACCTTGAAAAACAAGGAAAGAAACCTGTCCCTAAGCATAGCTGTCCTGCTATAAATCAGAGCATAGAAATCTAGTTCTTGCCACAGTGAATACATTTATGTTTTAAAGCATTTCTAACTGAAAAAAAAATAGTCTGCTCCTTTCTGCTCAGAAAAATCAAGGGTTTAATACAGTTATAGCACGCTTGTCAATGATGGAGTCTCCTATACAAATTAGTTATGTTGCTTATGGATGTGGGCAGGGAAGAGCTGTCCTGTAACTGAGGCAAAACATTCTGGCCACTAACAAACAACAGTCTCCAAATCTATCTGGAAACTTCCCAAATTAGCAGTCAGACCCAGATGGCAAAACAGAAGAAAGCATTTTGTCTTACATGAAGAGCTGGAAACTCATTTTGCCTGTATTGCAGATTTGTAGTTACCAGATTTTCTCCAAGTTCTTTAACCTGGAATTTGTCTCCAGAATGGTGGCAAACTCCACCATCTCTGAACCCTGCAGATCCTGAAAAGCCTGGACCTGCCTTCAGGCCTCCAGCAATCAGTGCTCAGGTGACAACTTGAGCAGCTGTTATTTAGCACAGCTGGATCATACCAAAACCTAAGCAAGCAGCTCACCTGGTTCCTGAAGATCAGGGCCACCACTCCACCCGTCAGCTCGATCAGCAGGCAGATACCAAGGATGTACATGAACTGCAGGGAAACAAGTGCAAGTGAGTCACTAGACAGAACCACTGCAATTACTCTTTCAATTAGTGCCCTTAAGTTCGCATCCAACTGCCAACAGGCCTGGCTTTCAGCATGGCATTTTAAAGGAAAATATAAAATTATGGGTTTGTTCTTACAAAACTGTCAATGTCATGAGAAAGCCTTTTTTCCTCACTTAAATTATTCTCACTCATTATTTTGCCCACTTGGCAAGCACATTGTTCTTCTGCTTTGAACGGACTCAAAACCATTAGATGTAACTATCCTGCCAAGACACTCCTTTCCACAACAGCATCCCAGGGAAGTACACTCATGGACTGCTACAAACCACACCAAACTCCATGATTTTATGCTTCCTGCAAACCTGCTAGCTTTTAATTAGTAGATAAAGCAGCACACCTTATGATAATCCAAACCACCTCCTACTACAGTGCCAGTGCTCAAACAAAGCAAACTTCCAGGCTTGGTACTTTTTAGTGTGTTGCTTCCCACATTTATTTGCCTGTGTTTATGCACGTGCTCACAAATGCGCTCACACACAATCACGTGTGCATCCATGACTGCCCATCACAGCATATGCAAAATGTGAAAAATACGAAGAAATCCATAGCACCATGAGAGAGCTGCAAAATGCCAGTGCTTGAAATGTTTTTCCAACGCTTCAGGCATAAAAGACGGGTGTTATGTGAATTTAGGTCTGCTGTGCAACAATGAACTTCATCAGGAGTGAAGTTTTATGATCCCTTGTCTGAAAATAATCCCTAATGCTCCTGTCTGAAAGCTGCTTTAATTCTGTGCGCTCAGTGTCAGGAATTTGCCAGGCAGGTATCTTTTCTCCTGCTAAATCTGGGATCAGCCTGGGAAGCTGGCACCAGGGACTGGCTTTGTTGAATACCCAGCTGGGTTTGCCACCAGAACGGGAACAGAAAATGTTCCCAGCATCTGACACACCGCCACGCTCAGAGGGGAAGAAGTCTAAGGAGGGGCTCTCAGTAAAATTCCAGTATAACTTCAAAATCCATGGATATTTCTGGCTTTGCCCTCCATAACAAACCACGTATTCAGCATTTTGTTGGACTGAACTGCCATGACAAGGTTGGGTTGTGTCTTGAGCAACCTGGTCTAGTGGAAAGTGTCCCTGCTCATTGCAAGGGGGTTGGACTAGGTGGTCTTTAAAGGGTCCCTTCCAACCCAAACTCTCTGTGACTCTGTGCAGGTGAAAATGAAGTTTGCTCACTTTAATTTTAATTAGTCACATGTGCAGCTTCCATCTGCAACCATGGTGTTACCCAGGAATCTCCCCTAAAATTCACTCTTTCAGAGGCACTGGGGAGAAAAACCTTGTCCCTTTCATTTCCCCCTCAGGGCCCTTCTCTCCAAGGCCCGAGCTCCACATCTAACTTTGGACACACATTTCTCCATCTCCCCACTCATTCCACTTCCCAGGGGAGGACAGACAGACCCCAGCCACACCGACAGACCCTGCTGGACGACAGCCTGAGCCAGGATTTCTCCCTTGAGCTGCTTCCTCTGGGCTGAAACGAGAAGCCAGCATCACCCGGTGCATCAACAGCTGAGTTGCACAAGGTACACACTGACCGACAATAACTCACATTCCTGGTTATTTTCCATAAAACCTTAACTACTGGGAAGCTGCTTTTCTCAGCGCTGGGCTCAGACCCTCACCGGTCCTGTCGCTGGCAAGATCGAATGCTGCTGCTCCCTGATGGAGGGACCACAGCCATTAAATTCAGATTTAATTAAAAATTTTTTAAAAGCGACTTCAGTAAAATATTTTTCAGTGCAGACACAGTTCTGGATGTGAATTCAGAGGACAGTGAAAAGCAAAAGCAACAAGGCTCAGAAACCAGGAATAAAAATCCCAACACTTACTGCTTGCAGGAGGCATAAATTGTCTCTCAGAGAAGCCAGTACACCCACAAAGGATACCAGGAACATTATAATGCCCAAAAGGATTAAAATAATTGCTGGGGCTAGGAAGGCACTTTCTAGAGTTTTGTACTTCTGTCTTTCAATTTCTGCATAAATCCCAACGGCGAGGACGAGGGCTCCGATCACCTGGAAGAGAAACAGAGGAGAGCATGGATGTTACTCTTTCTCCCAGTAAATACAGAGATGACAGGTTGTGAGTACACAGGAACCTGCCACCGCTCACTTCAGGATTCAGTATGAACAATGAAACACCCAAAGCAGAAGTCTGGATTAAAAAAATTAAAAAACCATCAAAGACTAAAGCAGAAAAACATCTGTGTTGCAAAAAAAAAAAAAATGAAACTTGTTCCTTTCAAAAATATATTTCATCATGTTTTAACATTCTGGAAATTAAACAAATCAAAATATACATCACTGGCTGAAACATCATTTATCTGAGATCACATATATTACATATATGAGCAGCTGCCATGGCATTAATGACCCTCCTTTGCGTGTCTGTCTGTCCTTCTCTGTGTGTATAAATATATAGAAATATATATGTGCCTCTAACAGAACACAGCTTCTAAGCCGGTCTGCAAACAGCCCATCTGTCCCTTCCTCTTAACTCCTATTGTATTCAGGCTCAGTAAACACAGTCAGGTGTTTCCTACACCTCCATTCCTCCTGCCATCAGGGAAAAGGCACCAGATTGAAAACTAAAAAAAAAAACACAACAACCCAAGTTTGAAATCACGTCACTTTCTTGAGCAACTACCAGATAAGGCTGACAAGTGAAATACAAAGAGACATATTTCATTTAACGAGGTAAAGATATTTCAATCCAAATAATTACTTAAGTCAAAATCATTTGGTGTTAAAACTACAGTGTGCTGCAAATCACTGTGAATTATGCTGAATTAATTAAAATTAAAAATAGCCCACAATACTTAGTCACAAAAATTGCAGTGGAAAAACTTTCCTGCCGACTCCAACAGCCAGACACATCCTCAGGGAAGAGACCAGACACAAATCAATCATTTTGGCAACCTGATAAACAACATTCCCCTTTCCTGACATGACATTTCCACAGGAAATGTGAGTCTGCTCTCTGCACACCAATGCTTCTTAATTATACTTCTTAATTTTTAATTTCACTTCTTAATTTTGGATGGGACACAGTCTAACCCAGACAACGGGCTAGAGGGACACACGATGTGAGTTACAAGTTCATGAGCCAAACAGTTGAAATACTTTTTTAATTACGGGATATCTTAAAATAAATAACAACTTACTGAAAGTTTCTGATTTTCTATGGGAATGACTAATAACACCAAAGCACGATGTGAAGAGAATGCCACCAGTTTGTCATTTAAAGACAGAAAATTCTCAGAAGGGTTCACCCATAAAGAGTAAATACACTGAAGTATTTAAAAGCAACTTAAAATTTAATCAAATTGAGAGTAACCCCAAAACCGGATTCTCCTGCAAACACTAAACTCCCATTAACAACAATAACTCTTGGCTGGTAGATCCCTTGTTTTAAAAAGTTAAAAAAACAAACTCTGGACATAAACCACAGGTATTAAAGCTTGACAGGGATTGTCAGAATTTCAGAAGAGTCTTATTTCAAGACTAGAATTTTTTACTGAAATGTCTTTTTCTTAACCATAGTGTTCTCATCCAAGCATTAAATTTGAGGGGTTTTTTGACTAAAAGGTGTCTGTGAGTAAAATAAAAGATATTTCCTACTTTAAGACCTTAAGATACATAAATACATATAGCACCTTAATATATGCATGTATCTTCACCCCTTTTCACTTCCATTTTTCCTCCCACGCCCTCCGAGATTTATGCTTTATCTTCTACCTTTTTAAGCTTTCAACAAAAAAATTTTAAACCTTTAATATGGTCAAACCACCAGCAGCAATTATTGATGGCAAGCAGATGTGCTAACCCAGCAGTCATCCCACCCAAGCCTCCCCTCCGATCTGCGCCTGGGGGTGGGAACACAGCTCTTACCCACCGACACACGGACTGTTTACACCCTGCACCCTCCACAACAGCTCCCAGTTCGGCAATTCCAGCTGTGTACACAGGAAAAATTGACTGCCTTGACTCACATTAAATGAGCATCCACCAGCACATACCAGGGGATTTCTCTGGGGCTTTTGCACGCACAGAAGCTGCTTTCCCAGGAGAAACGAGAAGCAGTTATTTATTTATAAGCAGAAGCTTTAACCCTGCATTTACAGTTCTTTTTCTTAAATAAAGCTCAGCAGCACCTTCTGTTTAAAACGCTGGATTTTGTTTCAGCCGGGCAAGAAAATTACATTACAGCTCCATGCATCAGCAAAAGAGCTGTTTGGAAAAGTTACAGTGACAACTAGTGTTTAAAGAAGCCCTGGGTGACAGGGGAAGACCACAAGGCCTGTAGCAAACATCCCCTCTGACTCTCCCAGCCATGCTTTAATTTCCTTTCTGCTTTGAATAAGGCTGATATTTAGTTCCTCGTGGTTTAAAGACATCCTGGGGACTCAAATCTGGGCGTTCGTCACTCATAATGTACCAGAGGAACAGCGACAGCAGGGAGGGAATCGAATGAACTCAACATCCAGCAGGTCAAAGCCCCAAACTGCAGCAGAACCTCACAAACCACCCAATATTCAAGCAAGCCAATACTCTCACAGACAAGCTTTACTTCCATTTACACTAATTAAAGAAAAAAAGAAAAAAAAAAACCAAACTCAGCAAGAATGAGAGTGCTGAAAAGAGAAGCAGGCGAATTCCTGACATTTACAGCTGATGAGCTGTGCTTCGCTAAGCTGGAATAAAAGAATTCCGAGAGCGAAGCCCACACGCCTCACACAATCCGGCGTGTGTTCGGCCCCAGCGCCGGCAGGATGCTGCCCAGCGCCAGCCTTCCCAGAGCAATTCCCCATCCTTCCTTCCCCTCTCGCAGCCCCCGTCCTCCCCCTCCCGGAGCAAACCATCTCCCCGGCAGAGCCAACAAATGGAAGCTCTTGCTTATAAACCAGGGCAGAGCATTGAAAATCCAGAGCGAGCAACTACAAAGAGTAAATAAAATCCTCAGGCTGCCTGAAAGGGGCTTTGTCCTCCGCCGACGCTCCGAGAATGGTTTCAGAAGGGCCCTTTCTCTGCCACCAGATGAATGTTTACATCCCACCAGCAAGGGCCCTTGCTGCCGACAGAAAACGCAGAGCAGACAACGTGCACGGCCCTTCAAGAAGGACGTGCTGCAAAAAAAAAAAAAAAAGGGTTTGAAAAATAACACAACAAACTAAATTTCCCTTTTCTGAAAACTCGCAACTGTGGAATAGCTGTGGAGGAACACAGGGAGCATCAGGAACCTAAACCCAAGGGTTGGTTTGTCTGCTAAGCCAGACAAAAGATATCCAAGACCCCAAAAAGCCTGAATTACACCCAGCACTTTGTGTTTCAATCTTTGCTCATTAAATCATAGGTTGAATCTGACACTCGCTATCAAACCTGGCAGATCTAAGCCTCTTCTCCCACGCAGCAAAGCAAAAGCCTTATGTTCCCAACTGGTAAAATACCGTGTCAGACAGAAACAGTCCGGCCAAACTAGAACTTAACCAGCGCTTAAAGCGAAAAAGCCAGAAAGAAAAAACCCTGCCTAAGCACCTCTGACATCAGCACCACCTGGAGCCAGCATCTTCCCAGTATCCCAGAGCCCGAAAAAAGCACCTTTTAAAATCACAGTGCTTACAATGAGTACTTGCAAAGAGCCCCAAGGGCTCCTTGCAGCCCAGGGGGTGCCTGGTGTGGATTTACCACATGTCAGAAGTCGGTGGTCACAGTCTGGACCCATCACCTGGGACTTTCTGGCTTTACCGAACACCTGGATGAGGACAGCAAGTGCCACACACACCTGTAAACCCTAAAGCGTGGCAGCCTCACCCTGCCAAGGCTCAGGAGAGGACAGACCCAATACACCGAGGAGTGACGCTGTAGGGCAAAGGCTCTGTTTGCCCACCTCCCCTGTAGCACAGAGCTGCATTTTAACACGCGCACGAATGATTTTCACCTGCCAAACTTCCAACCCCTGCCAGTCCCCATCGGCCAAAACCAGTTTGCCAGTCCCTCGGGAAGGACGGGGCGCGACAGCCGCGGCCACGGGCGTGACAGCCGCGGAACATCCCCCGATTGCCAAACCCCGGAGCCTTGCGCGGGGCTCCCCGCTCCCCGCCGCGCCGCTCACCCAGAAGGTGGTGGAGTAGGTGATGAGGGTGAGCTTGAGGCAGATGTAGGAGAGCCGCGCGCAGTACCGCGCCTGCTCCGGGTCCCCCGCCGCCATCCTCCGTCCCTCCCTCCCTCCGCGGCACCTGCCGCCGCCGCCGCCCCGCCGGGCCCTCCGCCCCTTCCCGGCCGCCCGGGAGCGGCCGCCCCGACGGGCGGGCCCGGGGGCGCCGCCGCTTCCGGCACGCACGGACAGCGCGGCAGCCGCCGGCCAGCTCCGCCCGCCGCTTCTCCTGCCGCCTTTCCCTTCTCTCTCCGCTCTTTTTCCTTCTCACTCCCCGGCCGCTCGGTCGGGATTAGCCCCGCAGCTGGGGGCGTCAGGAAAAATAGGTCTGGCTGCTCCAACCGGAATCTGGCAGTGGTGCCGGAGCCCTGCACGCATTCCCCAGACCTCTGCCATCGCCATGAAAACAGCCGCGACGAAAACACATCCACGCGAAGCTGCTGCATGGGCGCTCAGATTTCTGGTGGAGCATCCGAAAACACGGCAAAGCAGAATCCCTACACCCGGCACCGGCACGAGGAAGCATCACCAGGGCATTTACCTCTCCTTGTGTCACCCACGCGATTGCACATGCAAAGAGGGTCACGTCCTGCCAATAACACCTACTGGGCGTATTGCACTGGCCACGTTTTGTGCCCACACCGACGTTTATCCACGTCCCGCTGCTGTGGCCGTGGCTCGGTGTTGGGTCTGACACAGCGATCATGAACTGCGAACGCCATTCATGCCTCCGAGATGAAACAAGCCCTTTCAAGCCCGCAGTGTTGCACTCCTGTCGCACAAAGGGCTATTTTCCCCCGCGGGAAAAAAGTCTCATTCAAAGTGGCAGACAACTGTCACAGAGTTGGTTGTTTCATCCTGGCCCGGGGCAGAGACAGATGGCATTGAAAATCAGTGTCTGGTGTCAGAGGAGATGAAGTGGGGCAGCGTTTATCCTTAAGTTACCTAGCAAAGAGACTGGAAAACCTCTGAGCTGTGTATGAGAACCGAGTAAACATTCAGTCACACATCATTTCTTTAGGTCTTACAATACACCAAAACCTCGCTTATAAACGCTAAAAATTATCCCTGGGTAATTCTGTTATAAAAAGTACCATTGCTGTTGCTTGCAGTGCTACTACGTTCCGCTTCTGGAAAACAATCCAGCCCAGGACATTCCCTGCAACAGAACAGCTCTAATGTTTCCAGTGTCTAATATCAGAACCTCTAATGTTTCTGACAGTAATACAATGTCCTGGAGCATTCATCCTCTAAAACATCAACAACTTCCATTTTCAGAGAGATTTGCAAATATCCCTGACACTTAGCAGTGGCACGCAGGCTGGAAATCCCATCACATGTCGTACAGTTGCTGGGAATTAGAGTCTGTCACATGATCTTCATCTCTCATGGGTGTCATTCACATCCAAGCGTGTTCCTGTCTCTTAGGCACCTTCCTTGTTTGAGCATTTAACTAAATTAATTGTTAAAAAGCCTTTTTTAATACCTTACCTTGTCATTTGTGCTGATTCCTGTGCATAAAATTTCGGGGCATGTCCTGCTGGATGGGGAAGCTGAGTAAAGGAGTGTCCGTTTTCCTGTTGTTTTTCCTCAGAACTGAGCCAATGTATCAAAACAGGTTCCTGTTATGAAACTGCACAAAAATAATTGAGTAATCCCTTTCTTTTCCTGAATCCCAGACTTTGTCTATACAAATGGCAAGGTTTCTGGACACAATAATAGTTTAGCAGCAAATGGTGGTTGAAATGAGATGTTATGAACTGCCAGAGGGTCTGTCGTGGTTGCGTTCTCTCCCCCTCAGCCCAATGCAGCATAGCGCTGCAGTTTTCCAACCTAGAGCCTGGCAGATTGTGCATTGCAGCATCTGCTCCTGGGACCATCCAACAGCTCAACTAGCGGTGGTTTTGTTCATATTAAGGATCAGTAACTTCCACATTTCCTCACTCATCTCATGGGGCTGTCCTAAAGACAGCCACCAAGAGCCATGGACTGCAGAGCGTTTGACCCAGGGCTTTCAAAGCTCTGCAGAGAGGAAGGGAACCACAGCCAGCTGTGCACCAAACCATGTCAGAAAGACTCAGAGCTTTTCGTGCTGCCAGAGGCATTTTTGCTGCTTCCCTCCAGCCCACGTCTGGCTGATGAAGCTGCAGGCCAGCTGCACTTTGCCCCACCCAAGGTGGATGCTCATGGTCCTCACGTTCTGCCCTCAGAGCTGTTCCCTGGACAAAGGTTCTTCCTCCTACAGCAGAGCCCAACTTGCAATACAATTAAAGTTTCTACTGCCTGTATTACCTGGTATTATGTTTCCAAAACACAAAACATTTCTTAATCACCCTTCCTGACCTCGCAGACCCGCATCTTTTGTTTGCATCTCTCACCCTTTGCACAGACCTGGGACTGGTGACTCAGCACGGTAACGATTGGCCTTGACAATCCTGCGCATAATAAAAACCACAGTGAAAGCAGCCAAACCCAAACCCCCTGCTCTCAGATGGTCCCTTTCTCTGGTATAACTCCAAAACCACTGATGAGGCAGGGTTTACCCGCTGTCTCAGGCAAATGTGACTTCCCTGAGGAATCTGGAGCCTGCCTGTGTCAAAAATTGCTCCAGGTTTCAAGTTAAAAGGCTGATAGCACTCACTAAATTGCTGGCTGGGCTCCAGGATGATAACCTTGTCAATGCACAACCAGCAAACGAATAAAAGGCGTGGGTGTGGATACAGGAAAGCAAATCGCTCCTGACTGGTATGATGAAATATTGACCAAAGGGTGGCTGCTCTTCAGTTATCAGCTGAGTAACAGATCAGGGACTGGGACAGATGGTTCAGAAGAAGGTCCCTAAGAAACCTGTGCACCTTGACCATCTTCAAAGTTAGCCGAGAGAGGTTACAACTTCACCACTGCAGGGTCAATAAGTGCAGCCCTTTTTCTAAGTGCTTGCTTACATTCTGCTTTCCATAACTGATAAAGCTCTTCAGTGCACTCCCAGCTAAATGTATGGAGGTTTTTGCTCCTCTTCTCCTTCAAATTTCCAGAGATTTGAGAAAGAAGATTTAAAAAAAAAATCTGAAGAACACTATTGGCTGTCACAATTGGCTGAACACTATTGCAAGTCACAAACAGCCCTCCTGGACTGTGTAGGGAAAGTGGAAGGTCCGTAAGCTGTTTAATGAGGTGTCAGCATAAGACTTTGCAGAAGCGCCGAGAACAGCTTTGCAATGCACATTAGAAGATATTTACCTTACTGAGAAGTGTACCTTCTCAGTTTCTGGGTAGGGAAGTGAGAGGGATTACCTGCAGGGAAGTCTATGGTGAAGAGAAGGAGACATTAACGTGCAGGACTACAGGCATTGATTTTTTAAAAAGCAACACTTGGGCAATATTGTACCAGAGAAAACCTGCGTGAAGGAGTTGGTTAGGTGATGGGTTAACTCAAGGCTGCCTCCAGGAATTAATGAAGCAAGGAAAGATCCTGGGCCAAGCTGGTGCAAAGCACCCTGAACTGATAAACTGCTCTGTTACAGGAGAGCCTTGCACAAGCTGCAGCTACGGGAGCTGGAAAACTACTGCCATCCCAGCTTCACAGGTGCTTCTGAATCCCAAAGGCAGGTTTTCATACCTGAAACACTTTCAGTTTCCAGCAGAGCAGGCGTGAGTCGGTGCCAAGCACCCATGGAAATCTCAGCCTCAGTGTGTCGCTTATATTTATGTCCTTTGCTTTAAAGCTTGCAGCAAGCGAGAGCGCTGTGCTCCCAGCAGAGTCAGGGTTCCTCTTTCCTGTGAAAACCCGAAATTTCTGCATGCATGAGGTCACCAAGTTCCTACAGCACACACTGGGAAAGAGGATGCAGCCGTCCACAAGAAAGGACCTTGCTAAATTGCAGTGAATATAGTTTCTCCCTTGCTAGGAGAGCTCACGGGAAGTCAGGCGGGGTTCTGGAAACACGGGGATTGCAGGACTGGTAAACCTGGCAAAGTAACTACCCTGGTACTTAAGCCTGTAAAATCCTGATAGAGCAGCGTGGCCATTTCAGAGGTTATTCAAAACTCACTTGGAAAGGGGGGGAAGCTTCACGTACCACTTTTCCATATTTCATTTGACGTCAAATTGGTTGTTTAGTTTTCCCCTGCAAGAGACTCCACCTCCTTTCAAAGTCCCCTTCAAACCTGTAGAGATTTTATCCCAGTGCAGCTCCTGCCTCACGCTGAAAAGTTACACAGGGAAAGAACAGCAAACGTCCTCACTCCCATTGCAGAGGATTCAGACACATGGTGCTTTAGAAAACTGCTGCCCTGACAAAGGATTTCTACTTGGATTGAAGCGGTTTTTGGCTTCCATTTATGTTTTCTTGACCCTAAAAATAATCTAAAGGAAGACATCACTTGTCTCTGGCCTGGAAAACACCTTCCTTTTCCTTTTTTAGAGGAAAAAGAAACTTGAAGGAGAGAGTCGTTCTTTAGTTTTTGCTCTTCAAGTGTAGGTTAAAATGCCAGGGAAGGAGGAGGAGGCCCTTGGCATCGCTCATCTCCTCCTGGAACTGCATTGCATCACTTGGAAAACAGGACGAGAGGACATGAGACAGCTCATCCCGACGTCTTTTTAACAGCACTTGGTTATATGCATGGAAATTCACACCACCAGCATCCACGGCAAGAAAATGAGCAGATGCCAGAAGATTTTCTTTTACACCCAGAAGAAATAAAAAGCCATGGGCGTGTTTTCCATTTTTAATACGAGCAACGTTTCGCAGGCTGACTCCCCTGAGGACGGCGGCAACTGGACGGCGGCAACGCAGTTCACCCAGCCGGGCTGGAGAATTGCTCTGTGGGCCATCACCTACTCCTTCATCGTTATCACATCCATCGTTGGCAACGTGACCATCATCTGGATTATTCTGGCACACAGGAGAATGAGGACCCCCACTAATTACTTCATCGTTAACTTGGCCCTTTCGGACCTGCTGATGTCCGCTTTCAACACCATCTTCAATTTTATCTATGCCAGTCACAACGTCTGGTACTTTGGTGAGGAATTCTGCAGGTTTCAGAACTGGTTCCCCATCACTGCGATGTTTGTGAGCATTTACTCCATGACAGCCGTGGCTGCAGAGAGGTAAGAGGTGAAGGGAGAAGATAAGGTCTGAAAAAATCCCCCATAAGTCATTAAAAAATCATTGCAATAGTTTGTGCAATTGGCCCCCACTCTGTCAGGTGCCTTATCAGCAAAGTGGGAGGAGTGCCAGACTGTGGGGTTTGGTGCTAATTATGGTGTGATCTTCTGGTTTTTATCCCTGGTCTGAATCACACCCAAATCTGTAACGAGTGGAAGTGGCTGGTATTTTGTTGTTCCCACATTATTGATCATAAATTATTTCCCATTCATCATGAAAACTCTTTTGTGGGTTTGTTGGGTTTTTTTTAAACCATGAGACGGATATCTCCGGGAAAAGGAGAATATGTTGCAGGCTGCTGAATATCAGCATCCGCAATCCTGCTGTGAGTCCAGCAAACCACCAGAAATAATGGGAATTAGATCAAAAATGCCAGAGTCTGCTCCCCCGGTTCACTAGAATGACTTATTCCAAGAGAGAGGGAAGTAATGACAGTGATTTTGTTTGACTTCTGAGGTAATTTGGTATTTTCATAAAATTCACTTCCATCTGCCAAGTCACTTTTACTTGAGCTTTAATTTCTGAAGTCTGACTGTGTTTAGAGCTCATTGTTAAATAGCATGAAGCTGTTTTCCTTTTTACTAGAAAGTGGCCAAAAGTCTGCGGGAATTTCCTCTCTTAAAGGCGACAGCGTGTGCAAGAAGCAGAGGTTATTTCCCTTTAGGCTCTCTACCTCCTTCCTTCCATCCTTCCTGCCTTCCCTGCGTTACTTCCACTCTCCCTGCTGCAGCCTCACGGTGAAGGACTCCCCTGGGGCAGCCTGACCCAGCACACAGAAATACCGGCAGTCCTTTATCGAAGCCCTCCTGTTGACTTTGCAGTTTCCTTCAGGTTTCCTGCGTTCCTTATCAAGCGCCCGTATCCACAAGGGCGCTTCCAGCTCCCTCGGGAGGGGAGCCAGCGTCCCTCTGGAGCCATCCAAAAAGCGAAAAACATCGCTCCCTGAGTCACCAGGGTCACTTCCCCAACTCCCCCCACCTGTTCTCAGCTCAGATCACCCCGGCACACCCAGCCTCAGGAAGCAATCACAGACCAATCATACCAGATAAACAGGCTGGGAGGGGAAAAAGGGCTTTTCCACGTGTGTAATGCCTGCTGAGACCCGTGCAGGAGCTGGGGACACGGCACAGTATGGGACAGCTCATGAGGACAGGGCTGAGGAGTGTGTTTGTCCATCTGCAGTTGTCCAGATGAAAGTAAATCCCTATCTAGAATCAATGGCAGTTCACATTTAGACTCAAATGCTCTTTTGCTGCCCCTGGCTGTAAATCAAGGGTTGTCAGTAACTGCTATTTTATACATTGTCTGCCAAAAAATATTTTTAAAAAGCCGTTTCAGCCTGTCCTCATGTCTTCTTACTCTTGTTCCTCGGGGGGTTTTGGTGAAAGCACCTATATAGCCAAGCTCTCTTTAGTCACATGGCACAGGTCAGAAAGAAAACTTGGCACCTCACTGCAAACCATATTTAGCTATTCTCTGCTTAGCCTTAAAATAGATCCTGACACGGTCTCCTGGAAACTCGACGCTTCCATTTATTGTTATGAGAACTTGTGTCCACTCCAGCTCCGGTGTTTAACTTTGATAAAACAGCATCTTTTGAAGTGGTTTATTTGAAGGAAGGAGGTTAAGAATGACAGCTCTAAGTCATTTTTGTCTGCCATGGAGAAGTCCCTGGTGACATTGCTCACCATTGGGTTTAGGATCACTCTGTTTCCCCATTACCAGAGCAGCTGTTTCTACTGCAGCGCTCAAGACAGAAACGCAGTCTTATCAATCAGCTCGTGTTTCACACTCCAGCTAGCAAAGTCTCCTACGACCTGTTTGGAAAGTGCACAAGAGTGTCCAAAATTCAGCTTGTTTTGCCTACATTGATGAGGACCAGAGAAAGGGTCTCGAGACTGTGGTCGCGGTATCCTGGGATGTCACAGGGGCATTGAGAGAGGGCACAAGGAGCACAAGCAGCAGAGAGACAAAGGCAGTGTTGCCACACAGCAAGAGGGGCCAGGAGATCTCAGCAGGTTTGGTAAATCTCCCAGCTTGCAGGAGCTTGCCTAAAATCACAGCTTGCTTCAGGGCTGCACCCCTGGCAGAGTGGGAAAGCCTCCACCCAGCCCTGTAACACCTTCAGTGTCTGCAACACAGTCTGCAGTGACAGCACAGTGGCTGGCATCATTTTTATTCCCAGGACTTGCCATTCACTGAGGGCCACAGATCGGAGCTTCAGGCACTTCTGTGGGTAAATACTCTGGAGAATATTCACCGGTGGATTCCTCCCTGACCAGACTCGAACACTGTGTAACACTGACTGTGGTGAGCTAAAGAAAAGCGAGGTGACATGAAAATTTTATAGCTAAATAAGGCCCTGCTGCTGTGCAGCCCTGGACTGTTCACTGTGCTGCCTGTCCTGCAGCACTGGCTGGGCAGAGCTCCCTACCAACAGCCTGGCCAAGAGACAGCACAATTTGTCAGATTTTTGGTATGAAAACTAGGGAGGCAGTGGGCATTTTCCACTCTATTTTGCCTTTGTAACAACCATGACAAAGAATAGGGGGAAGCATGACAAGAAATGCATAATTGATTATGTACTCGTTACAACACCGTGCATTTCCACACAGGGAACTTAAAACCAGAGAGCGCCCTGGGCTCGTGAGTAATCCAATAGTCAGTGTGCCGTGAGGGCTCCGAGCAGGTGTGGGATGGAAGGGTCAGCCCTTCCCTCCGCTGCAGGCACAAGTGCTCGAGCAGTCACAGACAGAGGTAGACAGCACAAGTTTCCCACAGCTAAAAATCAGTGGGGAAAAAATCGGGGTAAAGGATAGTGGAGACCCCAGTCTGCTCTCGTGACAATATGAAGCATCAGAGATTGGCGTGATTAGGAGGAAAGAGCACACTTGGCCAGGCTTTTTTTGGTAAGGCATTTGAAAAAATTATTTAAAAAAAATACCAGAGAGAATACTTTTTACGAGGGCCTGAGTTACAGGACAAGGGGGAATGGCTTCACACTGAGAGGGTGCAGGGTTAGATGGGATATTGGGAAGAAATTCTTCCCTGTGAGGGTGGTGAGGCCCCGGCACAGGATGCCCAGATAAGCTGGGACTGCCCCATCCCTGGAAGTGTCCAAGGCTGGGTTGGACAGGGCTTGGAGGAATCTGGTCTAGTGGAAGGTGTCCCTGCCCATGGCTGGGGATTGGAACTAGGTAATCTGTAAGGTCCATTCCAACCCAAACCATCCTGGGATTCTCTGAAAAAATCCACAAGGGGAATGCTTGCAAAGACTGTATGCAGAAGACATAAAGGACTGCTTCCTCCTCACACTACAAGAATCCATCACGTGGGTTTAATATATTCTGTCCTAAGACTTGCAATCATTCTCTTCAGAAAGGATTTAGTTCCTTATTATTTACGGCCCGGAATCTATCAAAATGTCTATATTAATAAAGCCCACTATGCTGTCCTGGTGAGTTTTACACTTGCTGCATTTGTTGTACAGATTGTCAGTCTCACTGTAAAAGCACTACCTGTTTCCTGCAGGTACGTGGCCATCATTCACCCCTTCAAGCCCAGGCTCTCGGCTGGAAGCACCAGAGTGATCATTGGGATAATCTGGCTGGTGGCATTCGGGCTCGCCTTCCCGCAGTGCTTCTACGCCGAGATCCTGATGGACAATGGAGCCATGAAGTGCATCGTGGTCTGGCCCGATGACGTTGGATCCAAGCACCAGCTGACGTAAGAGAAACGATAAAACTCCCAATTCAGGCAGAAGCTAACCAGGAGAATAATTTCATCTCCAAACTGTTGGCTATGGGGAGTGCTGGGAGGGAGAGTAGGGGAATGTGAGGCTGGGGCAGCCCATCTAAGCTCAGCTTAAGTCAGCTGTGGAAAAGCTGCCAGGTGATCGTGGTGCAGGGTAATCCTGAACCTGCCATCCTCCCCTGCTTTGAAAACTGGTTACAAGGTCTAGAAACCCTACAGAGAGGACTTGGGGAATTTAAAAGAAACCAGTGCAAAGTCTCTGAATGAACAATAAATCCTGATGTCAAATATTTTGGATTTTCTTCCTCCATCAGGCAGGAGGAAACTGGGTATCTTTAATGCTGAGAAGCCACATAATTAGTTAAAAATTATACTGCTGTTCATGGGGGTAAAAGGAAAATGAAACCGAGAGCAGCATGTTTCAAACATCCTGAGGTTTTATAAACTGATTTATCTGGGTACACATCTGCACTCCCGAAAGTTCCTAAGGCTCACAGCGATTTCCTCCTGCTTGAAAGCAAGATTGTTCAAACAGATGAAACAAGCCATGCCCTGCATTTAGGGGATCTGCTGTGATTACTCATTATTCAAAGCACGTGATGCAGGGAGCAGTTTGAGAAATTAATCAAGCAAAACATATTTATACAAAGTAGCAATGGAAGAACTGAGGAAAAGGAACAAATCGATTAACGAAGTGGAAACAATTTTTCCAACCAAAGCCCACTGTGAAGGCTTTTGCCCAGCTCTGTGCACGTGGGACCTTTTCCCCTGCTCAGCCTTCACCTCTGGCAGACAGCTGGATGCCTCCTAAACTTAGCTATTACCAAATCAGCTAATTTCCACGCTAATATGTGCCAAGTTCCACGAGCTTCGTATAATTTTGGCCGAGCTGCAGCGCATTCAGCCAGTGGTTGTCAGTTGTTCCCAGTTAAGCAAAGGGTGAAATCAGGCTCAAACCTCTCATGCTGGGTGATGCTCCTCCTGGGGCTCCTTGTTGGTGCCCCCTGGGACACGCTGGGGAACAGAGAGTGCCAGGCTCCTGTCGACTGAGGAGGAGGGAGAAGAGATAACCGCTAATCTGTGAGTCACTGGTGACTGTTTCACCCAGATGAAAAGCGTGAGGGTTATTTCTCCCACGTCCATGGCATGGGAAGGATTCAAATGAGTTCCCCAAAATGCTGACAAAATCCCAGTGGGCTGGAAAGGCTGGTCCTGAGCGTGACAAATAGCAGGGCAGATTCTTTAGGGGATCTCCAGCTGAAGAGCAGCGGCTCCTGACCACAATGCGTCACTCACTGGCTCTCTCCCTGAACAGCCTCAGATCCACAGGTTTTGGTATGTCTCTTAGAAAGGAAGTTGGAAACATCGCTTCCCAGAAATCATACAGAGGGATGGATTTGTTGGGACAGATGCCTGCAATACAGACCATGGAGAAAAAGCCATGTGCAGCCATTCATACACTAGCCCAAATAACAAGGAAAAGAAATACTAAGAAACCCAAAGGAAAACAAAAGAGATTGAGAACCGGGTTCCTGTGTTGACTGTGGGTCCTCTGAATCCTTTGCAGTTGAGCAAAACCAGCTTTCAAGATTTCTAGACTTCAGAACAAAGGAAAATCCTTTTCTGCAGGAAAAATGTGTATGATTATGATAGCAACAAGTAAAAAGAATTTTAAAACCCCAAACAACACACTACTGACTGTCAGTGCCTGAAAAATATTGAATATAAAAAATATAGAAGTTTAACCAGAGTAAAGAACCTTAATTACAGAGGATTTTTTTTCTGGTGACTGGTTAACTTTGCAGGCAAGTATTAAAGCTACAAGACTAAAAGTTTCTTTTTACATGTGCTCAAGCTTAGGCTCCCATCCTCCCTTCCTCCTCCCAGGATGGGAACCCTGAAAGGGCTTTGCTGCACTCCACACACAGCATTAGACCTTCAAAAGAGGCACCACTCTGAGGACAACAGGAAAAACTGGCAGACAGGCAGGGACAAACTCACCACATTTCACAAATGTAATATTTTTTCTTTTTGCAGCCACCAGTTTGGTATTTAAAGCCCAAGGAACAAACACCACTGTGGGCCCCAGCACTCTGCAAAGCAGCTGAGCCCCCTCACTAATGTGAGGAGTAACCCCAGAGCCGTGTCACTCTGAGAAAGACCATTTGCACCCACCCAGCCTTTTGGGGTCACTGCCAGCAGCGTGTGCCAGAGCCCTCCTGCCTAATCCTGCTTTTCACACTGTTTACGTTAATTTGACAGCTGCTGTAATGGAGTGAGCAGGTTTTTCCCTTCCCATAAATGGTGGTTGCTTAAACTAATCAGCATGAGGGAACCAGCAGAAGTTTGTGGGGTGATGTGGTAAACTAGAAAGGGCTGAGGTAAAATCCAGCTGAAGGGGATGCCAGTGCTTTCACTGGAGCTGTAACTGAGTGGCCTGTGGGTGATACATGAACTGTGTGTGCCCACACAAATAAAGACAGCCAGCTACACAAATACAGGCAACATCCCTTCCTCACTGTCTGCATCTTTGTGCCCCCTTTAGCAGCCAGATACCTTTTGCAGACCCTGGTCCAGGTTTTTTCCACTACTGCACTCATCAAGTTACTCTGTAGCTTTTGGACTACTCCTTTTCCATACCTGTGATTTAAGGGCTTGTACTTTTACAGCCGTCTCTCTCTCTCTCTGTGTCTCCTGAGTGCAGTGGGATAGCAAAGCTCAGCACAGGTGGCCATGGACTGCAACTCTGGTAAAAAATAATTGATGTTACTCTGTCTTGAAAGAGCAGTAAATCCAGCCCAAGGACTCCTCACCACATCCCAACAGAGATGAGCTTTTGCTGTTTACAGAAGTAACAATAATTATGGGCAAAATTTCTTCTTTGTGGTTTTGTTAATAGGAGGCAGCATACATATCCAAAAGAAATTTCTGAAAGAGCCCTCCAAGAGCCATACTGACTGTGAAAAACTGCTTGTTCTTCTCTTTCAGGTATCACATTGCCTTGATTGTGTTGATTTATTTACTGCCTTTAATGGTGATGTTTGTTGCATACAGCATTATAGGAATTACTCTGTGGAGCAGCGCGGCTCCAAGCAACCACCTGAACAGAGTCCACTATGAACACCAAGTTAATGCCAAAAAAAAGGTCAGAAGTGAAGCTTAAATATAATTACCCCCAGCACACCAGCCCTGCTGGCTCCAGTTCCAAAATTGAGCTTGTGTTTGATACAAAATCTTGTGGGATTGGGCGTGAAAGGTTAACAAAATATTTTGGGTCCAGGGTGAAGGGCATCACCCTGCAAGTTTGAAAAAAATGGTGATTGCATGCACTATCCAGCCATCAAGGAAGAAAGACTCACAGCAGCAGGCTGGCTGCCAGCAGCCCTTAGAGAGTAAAGCCTGGTGTCCAGTGAATCCAAACGCTGCAGGATAAACCAGGGTAAAACTGGACAGAGTGGAGCGGTCTCAGTGTAACAGCAGAGATCTCCTTTCCCTGCACATCTCTCTGATGTAGCTACGAGCAGTTCCTCTGCAGAGTCCACTCGGTGCACCAGGAAACATTTGCTTTAGCTCCCTCCCTGTTCCCATCACCAGGGCGCTCCCTCCCTGTTCCAGTTTCTGTCGCCAGGGCACTCCCTCCCTGTTCCCAGTTTTCATCACCAGGGCTGGTTTCTTTGCCGTAGCAGTCCAGGTCTGCATTCCATACGCTGCACTTGGGGAGGGCAAACCAGACTCAGAGTGAAACCAGCACTTCCCATTACCCCAGCAAGCCCAATCACCAGAGCCCAGGAACGACCCCTCGGTTTTGTTTTCCCAGTTTGTGAAGACGATGGTGGTAGTGGTGATCATTTTTGCTGTCTGCTGGCTGCCCTATCACATATACTTCATCCTGGGGAGCTTCAAGGAAGACATCTACCAGCAGAAGTACATTCAGCAGGTGTATCTCGCAGTCTTCCTCCTTGCCATGAGCTCGACAATGTACAACCCCATCATATACTGCTGCCTCAACCAGAGGTGAGTAGCGTGCACAGAGAAAACTAAAATCTCAGCCTGAAAAAATGTAAATCTCTGGAGGTGAGAACAGCTGTGATTGTCAACTGCAGTTCATAGGCTGAGTAGACTACTTAATTTACCCCATGCTAATAATGTGAAATGGGATATATTCTGAGATTTTAACCCATGCCATAGTATTTTCTGTCTCCAAATAAAGCACAGACAGTAGGCACAGGATCAACACGGCCACATTTGCACCCATTTCCACATGCAGACCGTCCTATTTTCAAGGGAGGAATCTGTAATCCCTGCAATGCATCCGCTGAGCTAATGCTGGTCTGGCTCAGCCACCTGCTCCTCCCAGGCCACCCTTCCTCGCAGCTCTGAGCCCCCCACGCAGTCCTGGGCTCACCCCATGGGAAGCAGGAGCAGCCCACGGGTGACCTGTGAAGGTCCCATCGGGACATGTCCCCATGAGGGAGCAGCTGGGGGAGCACAACTCCAGCGTGCCAAGAGATGTCCCTCTTGCTCTGCGCTGAGAGGGCTGCAGGATGCAGAGCGCAGGGAGCTGCCCTGGCTGCCCCGCTGATCTCCGTGCCAAATCCTGCATCCATAACCCCCATCTCTCTTCAGCCTTCCTGCATGCAGTGAGCTTCAAAGGCTATCAGCACATTTCCTGTGTTTCACTGGGACGGCACCAGCCAAATGTTTAACTTCAGACTGATGCTGCAAGGCTCGCTCCTCGGAGCGTTTCAAACAGCATCCTGCCTGTGAGCTCGCAAAATAACAGAGTTTTGCAGCCCACTTACCCAAACTGCATCTAACATGAAACACACCAACATGTCCTCCCCCTCCTCTCTCAGAAAGCAGACAGCTTCCCCATTTAATTATTCATAGTTTTTAAAAAAGCTCCCAGTGGGTAAACACGTGCATTTTCCTCAGATGCTCTGTGTCTCAAATGCTGTTACCAGCATGGTCAGCACCATCTACTGAGCACATCAAACATCCTGCCATTTCACTGATCTTATATGTTTACTTAAAACACAAGGAAATCTGATCAAAAAATCCTATTGCACCTCCCTTCAGAGTTTTATGCATTTAGCTTTTCACCTCATTCCTTTGATTTCAGTAGAAATATTTATTTCCATAGTCATTCACAGGTAGAACCAAGTCATGAGTTTGCTTGTTCTCTGTGCAATTAGAAATATCATTTCACCATTTAATTTCTTTCCTCACTTTTGCAGGTTTCGTTCTGGCTTCAAGCTAGCCTTCCGGTGGTGTCCGTGCATAAAAGCAACAGAAAAGGACAAACTTAAACTTATGTCCCCATCTCTCTACTGGACAACCCACAGGAAGTCAAGGACAAGAAGTTTCAACACGGAAACTCAGCTGAATGAGAAAGAGAAGACATCATTTACGCTCAGCCGATTGACACTCTGATTTCCTGCTCCTGGCTCTATCCCCATACACCATGCCAACGCAGCAGATCTGTGGAAGCCTGAGGCAGGTCTTTCTTTCTGGAGCAGCTGTTTCCTACAGGACTTCTCTAGATGCCATCAGCATGGAAGGCAGTGTGCTGATAATACTCACATCCATGTAGGTCCAAGTATCACCCAGCTATGGATACAAGTTTGGCCCTCCCTTCCATCAACAACTGCAATACAGACCAGACATCAGGCCCAGGAGGTCGAAAAATCAGTGGAGCAGATCTGAGGCAGTGCCAGTCAGTAGAACAGAAGTTATTCTCTTCTACATTGTGATCTCCTGGTTTCTGTTCCACCAAGACACTTAAATTCAGAAGAGAGGAGATGGAGCAGAAAGGCTGGGGCTCATGTGGCCCAGTTTGGATGGACCCCTGGGGCTGTGTGGGCAGCCAAGTCCCATGGCTCAGCAGCCCCAAGGTGGAGAACACTGTGGACCAAAGCTCATTTACAGCAAAGGCAAATACTAACACACCCAGACTGAAAAACGCAGCCTGCCCTCAGAATTTTCTGAATTCTGGGATTTTCATGCCTGCATTTCACCAGCAGGAAAAGTTCCTCAAGATGTTGTCATTGCATGTATTTCAATAACCTTGTCCCAAAATATGATGTTTTCCTATTAAACCGTACTCAAGTGACTCCTCCTTCCCATTAATTGCGGTGCCTAATTGGGAGAGCGAGGCTTTCAGAAGAGTCAGTAGCCAGGGATGCCCACTGGCTTGGTCAGGGCTCATGGATCCAATCAGAATTCACCTCCTTTACCTCCTTTTAGTCCTAACAGCAGTGGCCCATCACTGTCTTTTCCCAGATAGCCCCTTCACCTTCCCTTTCCAGACTTACCCCATATTTATCCTCACTTCTCTTCTCAGATATGAAAATAAAGGCTGAAATATGTCATCTTCCCAGCCTGAGGCATTATATGCAGGCATGCAAAACAGGAGAAGCTGAAATACAAACATTATATAAAAGTAATATAGCATTTAATAGTGGTGTGGTAAATTAGTCAACTTTCATGACAGATTTGTAAATAATATCACAGAGCCATGCCTTAGCAATTAAAAAGCTCCTGTAATGTTGACAAGATCCAGTTATTTGAAATATCCTCCTTTGCTCTGTGACAGTAAAACTACAAAGTGCTGCCAGGCTTAAATTCTGCAGTAAATCCAGAGAAAAGGTTCATGGCTTGAACCAAAAGAGTACTCAGGGATATGATTGTCCCAAGCCTGTTTCAACACAGGAACCAGATATATGTTCCTTCTCCACTTCTCCGGCTCTGTGGAGAACAATTATGTTATGCAACAAACTTGTCCCACTAATGGGACAGGAGAGCACAGGCCCCTCTGAAAAAGTTCACCATTTTAAAGCATTCCAGCAGGTAGTTTCTAGTCCAGATGTTACCTGGCCAGCCCCCTCCCCTGGCAAGCCTTCCTACAACAGCATTGCTGGGGTGTGTGCAGGGCAGAGGGAGAGCAGCGAGAGGCATTTACAGACAGCCACCACCAAACCCTTCTGCCACAGGGACTGAAAACCATTTGGGAGGGATACTCTGCCAGGCACACATCGCTGGGACCAGGCTGGACACGGCAAAGACTCCTGCTCTGAGGAACTGAGGGACACCTCCTCACAGAGTTCAGTATTTGATATACGTGAGCTCCACCTCTCCCTGCCCAGCTGGTGTGATTCTAACGCCTTTAAACTCTGCAGCTATCTAATGCAGAGCTTTTTACACCAAACAGGCCTATCTTGAGCATCCCACCTTCCCCTCCCTCTTCCATCACCCCTGAACAGCCAGCCAGAGCCTATTCCAGATGCCCCAGTGTCCCACACATGCTGCTAGTGCATCCCCTGTGCAGTCCCTGACTGGCACCGATGTTTTCTGACAGCCCAAGGCATCTCTTGTTTGGAGAAGAAAGCAGAGGATGATTTCTTCACCTTGCAAAAGGAATTCTCCATGCCCTGGCAGACTCACAGTGCAGATCCTGAGGTTTCATCCCATAGAAACAGCAACAGTTAGGGAAGCAGAGATGCTCCGAGCCTTTGTTATATGGAAGAAAAGGCAGCTCAAGGCAGGCTACGTTATTCCTGTGACATGTGAGGCAACAGGAACACCAAGCTCCATAGTAAGTACATGTAATTCTTCATATAAATATAGGCAGAATTAAATACCACGCAGCAGTAAAGACATCCAGGTCAGCAATAAATCCCTTCTCTGCATGTCTACTTGTTCTCTAAGCAGCAAAGCAGTCCCTGCAGTCAGTAAAGAAAAACACTTGAAGAATCTCATTTTTATGGCAAAGGAACGAAGAAAAAGCACAGAACGGGGTTCAGAAGTTCAGAAACACTTTATTTTGCCTTCTGCTATTTTCTTAAGAAAACAAAACAAAACAAGGTCTGCTTGTTTTAAAACCCATTCAAAAGGCTTCTGAGAGAACCCCAGAGGAGTAAGGAGCAGATGACATTACAACAGTGGTATGCAAATGATCTTTTCCCCAGGAAATATAAGATTTTTTGTGTTCATATTGCAGTAATTACAGCTTAACAGTTAAGAGGACTGTGATTTTATTCACCAAGCCTAAAAGCTTTAAGAAAGACATCTCAGTCATTGCTTGGGTAACATTGGAGACATTTCTTCAGACAGTTATAGCTTGTGATTCACTTGGAACAGTTTCCTAGGGGTAAGAAGTAGTCTGGAAATGAAAATCCCACCAGGTCTCCCTTTGGAAAAGAACTGCCGTGTCCTATCAAGTACATCAACTATGGTCCACGGTAAGAAAAGTTAGAAACACAAACTCACTCCCTATTTGTTATGAGCTGGATCCAATAAACAAAACGACCTATGCCAGCATCTCCAAAATTCAGTCACCCTGAGACCAAGATTAACTTCCACTTCTCGTTCACCCTGTACCCTGCACTGAGCCTGGCCCTCAGATGCCGAAGAGCTCCAAACCCAGGTCCCCAGGCACGGCTCACACCACCCCTACAGCACTGCCGACGGCAGGCACAAGATCTGCAAACCTTCAAGCAATTCAAATGCAACGTGTCCCCTGTGCCCAAAAAGTTTCTCACCTTCTTCTGTCTCCTGTTTGGGGTCATAGCTGCACATCAAGGCTGTCAGAGACTATTCAAGCTGTAACGTAAAATGGGTTATTGGAGAAGCACAGCTTTAGTGTACGCAAAGGGGGCTTCAACTACCACAGCTCCAACACAGGCTGTGCCAACCAGCGCTGTATGACACCGGGATTCTGCAGGGGTGAACCCTGTGCACACAGGCAGCTCAGGGACATGTTGGATCCATCACAAGCCTCACGTAACCACACCGCCCTTGCCGCAGCGCCCTGAGGTTTTCCTGCACTGCAGATCCCCCTGCACAAGACAGGGCACAAGGTGCACCCGGACAAGCTACACAAGATTCGGGCGCTGTCAGCGCTGTGCCTCTGCTGAACTACATCAGGAAACACGAGGCATGGGGACCTGTGTGAATCTGACCCCGAATGCCCGGGAATAAAAACACACACACAAAACACAGGCACCACTGGGATTAGGTTGCAGCTCTCCCTACACAATAGCTCTTCCCAAAGCACTAAGCCACCAGCCAACAGCACCTCTTCCAGAAAGAACCACTAAACACCAGTTAACGCACATCAAAAAAGTTTAATATTTTCACAAGTATCACGTAACACTAGTACCGGAGCTACTAGTGTGCAAAGTAAAAAGACCCTCTACCTTTGCAAAACCAGTTAGGCATGCAATTTTTCAGGTAGACACACACTTAAAGCTGCAATGACTGTTTGTGACTCACAGGTTACTTTACAACATTCACTCACAGTGCACCATAATGCATATTGAAATGTTATTGATAGGTAGGGCAATCCAGATCTTAGGCGAGTGGAACGAGAACAAAGAAGAGTAGCCTGCAAATTTCCATCTACTTTCTGCAGGAAAAGGCAGCAGGGAAAACCATGCGGACATCTCAAATTCATTTTTGGTAGAAGAGTGGGAATTAAGGACTACTGTGTGGTCTCCCTCTTTGCAGAAAGTGGTGTGACTTGCAAATGTTACTTGACATGTACCTTCCTAACTGCTTCTCAATTTAAGTGATGCAACTGGTATGCAAATATAATAATGGCATTGACTGGACAGAGGACAGGGTACACCACGTGTAAATGATCTTCGCTGTTGCTTTCGTCCTTGGAATAAGCTGCACCCAATTTTGGCTTTGTGGGTTGTTTACGCACCCGGGTCCTCAAAGGCAAGACCAAAACGCAACCCTCCCCTTCCTTTCTGCGCACTACGTCTAGCTGAGTGTTTGTGTTCTGAGTGACTGCTGAACAGTATTGAAGATTAAAGCTCTGTGTGGAAGCAAATACCCATTTAAGGCGAGAGACGGAAGTAGGCGCATCCGAGGGACGCGGTCGAGCTGCAGGTTCGGTGGAAGGGCAGCGGCAGTGCCCTGACCCAGACTAACAAGAAGAGATAGGAAATATTTGTTATAAGAACCCTTACACAGAAGAATACAGCGCAGCCGTGCAGGGACCATAGATCTGCCGATTTCGCAGGTCTGGAGATTTGGATTACCCCAATCACCAGCCACTTGGCTTTACTCTTGAGGGGTTTCTTGCCGAAACGTGACAGATTTCGCCCAGTAATACAACACTACTCACAGAAGCAATGGGGAATACCAGTGGAACCAGATCTGTGGGACAAGGGCGTTTACTTTCACCATGACAAAAGAGGCATCAAGGAAGCGAGCGAGTCGCGGTGTCAAGTCCCACTACAGAGTTACGTGCGTGCACAGTGCTGACACACCGCAATGTTTTCACAACCGCTTTAGACGAAACAACAGCAGGTAGATATGCAGGAGGGAACTGTTGCTTCCCCTTCACTTAAAAGCATCAACACCCGGGTCTGGTGGTCAGCGTGCTGGCAGTGCGCTTAACAGGGATGCTGCAAAGAACACGTTTGGTACGATGCAACGGTAGCTCTCAACGCACATCACTTGGGGGCAATTTCGTCTCAGACAACAACTGATTTTTGACAACTGCAGAAATTATAGACTGGTTTTTTCCATGACCTACAGATGGGGAAGGTACCAACAAGGTGAGTAAGAAACATGCAGATTGGGGTCCAGAAACAGGAGATATTATTAACAGCACACATTCTATCTTGTATCCTATTTTTTTATGTCATTAGTTGTAATTTTTTTTTCCCCCCGATAAAGCAGTGAGTTCTGGGTTTTTACCAGTTCTGACTATGCAGTCGCTGCTTTATGAGAAACACAAGACAGAATTGGGGCCAGGATTGTGGAGTTCAGTTCTGCTCAGCCTCACGAAGCCTGCATCCCACCGCTGTGATGAGCGCTGCCCCTTTCCCGCTGCCGTCCTCCGACAGCAGGAAGGTCACGTCGCAGTTGGGTGCCAGGTCTTTGACTGTTTGGTGCATGATCCTCGAGAAGCTGTGAAAGAAAACAAGGGCAGTGGGTGAGGAAGATCCTGCAGCAAGGATCTTGGAAGATCCGCTCCTGTGGAGCGGAGCACTGCCACGGGCGTTTGCCCTGCACCCCCTTCCACCAGAGTAAGAACTAAAATGCTGGAAACTAGGGTGGATTTGAAGCCTGGGAGCAGTAGGAGTTAATGAAAAAAAGCACTTGCACCCCAGCCCTGCCTGTCTGTGTGAGGTTAACTGGGATCACTAATACCACAGCAGAGGTAAAAGAACAGACCACGTAAGTCATCTCCTTCCCACCCATCTCTCTCCATGCACACTAGAGGTGGGCACTAGTTCTCTCCTCCTCCTGCCCCAGCTCTTTCAGACTCCTGCCCTCACCTGCACTGCTCTGCAGCAGCTCTTCTCCGCTGGACACTGAACAGAAACATCCTCCAAAGAGGCACCAGGCATTTCAGCACTGCTCTGTCAGAGCCAAGAGATCCTTCCCTTGCTTCCAACTCATTCAGCAGGCTGTGTCCCCTTCAGTTTGTCACCACCCCAAGAATTTTTCACTAGTCATTCTTGATTTTCTCATTGCCCTTCAGAAAGCCCTGAGCCCCCTGATGCAGACTTTTTTCCCTGGCTCTTATCCCAGCAAGTGAGAGGGTCCAGTTTGGCGCGCCAAGAGGAAGGACGCACACGCAACGCGCTACAGGCAAACCAACGCTGAGCAGGCAAATACTCACTGTGGGTGTAGTTTGTACAGAGTGCCATCCACACCAACCGTTATCTCCAGGCGCTCTAATCCTCTGTTCTCCCTAATTTTATCTACAATGGCAGCCATTCCAGCGCCACACAACTGAGCTGCTCGCCTCGACACCGCCCCGCAGACCGTCTTGACAATGATGCTGTCGTCACAGGTGCTGTTGAGCCCCAGCTGCTGGAGGATGGTTCGCACCTGCAGCAAGGCTAACCTGTCACTGTAGGAGGAAAACGTGGTGTTACAGGCTTCCCTCTGTCAGGCCATATGCCCCACTGCACTCACGGCTGCATCCATGCACCCCCACCAGGCAGCAGCCTCTCCTGACAGCACAGGTGACCTCAGGGAATGCAAATTCAGTCACCCCTGCACTGTGCTGCACTGCAGGTCAGGGGTGCAAGCAGTAACAGAGGCTCCAAGGCCAGCTCTACATGGCCTCCCTTTCTCTTTTTTTACCACGGGGCATTCCAGGAAAATATTTTTAACAATGACTTTGAAGTTTTTTTCCCCCGTGAAGCCTCGGAGATTGCTTTGAAATACAGAATCCGAGCAATAAAAGCACAAAAACACCCAGTAAGCAGTGCTCACTCAGCTGGTGTTCATTCAATTCCACAATTGCAGCTAAACACACACAAGGGGCCCAGGAAAATGGTTTGATTTCCAAACAAGGAAATAAAATGATAGAGTGAGGGAATCCTTGACAGCCCTTCCCAGGGTTTAGAAGTGAGCATTGCTAGAAATTCAGCTGATGTTGTAAAGAATCCTCCTGCACACACACAGACTGAAACCAAAATTATCTCCAGAGAAGCAAGCAATACTCTCCAGCTGTCCCTCCTCTCCAGTAGTGTCACCAGATGAACACTACCACACTATTTCACTCTAAGCAGCCTCCCCTGCAGTGCTCTTACCTCTCAATCTGAGAAAGGAACTTGGTTTCGAAGATGTGTCTGGTCTTCAGTGTCTCTGAAATCTGGCCTCGGAACAGGAAACCCCGTTTGGTGAAGTCGATCAAAATATTGCGGACTATTTCCCCCAGGTACATCCCACTGATCATTTTCTCATACCTGCAAAGGAAGACGGCAGTCCAGCTCAGAGGGAACCTGCCCATGTTTGCAAAGGCAGCATCACAGGTGTGTTATCCTACCCACACAGGGCCTCAGGTACTAGTGCTGAGCACCACTCCTGGGACACCCCTTATCCTGTGCTAGAAAGAGGTCTGCAGGCGGAAGGCATTTCCTCTCTCTAGCTTGAGGCAAGACTGCAAGTGGGAAACTTGGGTCCTGTGTGCAGAGCTGGGGGCTGAGAGGAGTTCAAGACAGCTTGGTTCCTCCCTGTGGTGTTGGGACTACTGGTTTCCTACTGGAAACCAAGTGCTCGAATTAACTGAAGAACACAAACCAACCCTGGACCACCAGCTTGCCAACTTGCAGGTCAGTGGTCCTGTGAACAGGCTGGACATGCCTTTTCCCATCCTTTATCTTGCACAGGGTTGGTTTTGCAGCACAGGACTCCCTTAAAAACACTGCATTTTCAGTGACTGTACCTTGTGGTTTCCCTGTAATTCTGAAGCATGGAGCCACTGAGCTTTTTCTGTTTGAAGGTCTCAGCCGTGTTTCGCAGTCCCTCCCTTCCAGCATCATTCTGGTTTGAATGGAGGATTTTGGGGTCTGTGAGTTGTGTCCCTACCCACAAGAACGGAACTGTTCCATTTCTTGAGCAGGGCATTCATTGATGCATCCTTTATTTCACCCCCTGGAGCTGTACAGCAGGGTTTGTGCCCTGGATTGAGCAGAGCCCAGCGCGCCATCCCGCTGGAAGCAGGCCACGCAGCCCATTTAATACCATGAACTCTCTCAGGCCTGTACCCAGCAAGTGCCCTCCCTCTTGAGTGCCTAACTATCTCTGGAATAAATTATTCCCCCTGGCAGTCTCCACTATTGCCTTTGGCTGCTTACTCCATGCCAACTCTGCTGCTGCATCAGGCTCTGTCCGCGTCTGCCTCTCTGGGTCTGTTTGAATCTCAGCTCCTAAAGAGCTTTCTGTGGGACTTGCCAACTTGTCTGAATGCCTCAGGTTTTTGTGGGCAGATTTACTCTAGTCACAAAATCTTTTTAAAAGCTCCTGGCATCAAAGCACTGCTGCAAAGAAATGATGAAAAACTGTAGCCCTGGCAAAGCAACAGTCTGAGCCCAGTTTTATCAGTGCTGGGTACACACCTCCTTGTCAACCTTTTCCTGAAGGGGACAGGGAAGCACTTGCCCAAACAAAAGGTGAGCCCCAAAAAGGGGACCAAACTCCAGGAGCGAGAAAGGCAGGTCCTCTAATATGACCTATTCCATCCAGAAAATTGTCTGAAATAAGAGCTGGCTGCAACTGCTAGAGAACTCCTGACTCCTTTACAGTGAGCAGCTCCAAGGTTTAACCACACCAGTTCAGGATTTCTACAGGCACAGCCCTCTACAAAGAGAGTTCAGCTAAAAGAGATTAACCTGAGACCTGGAGCAAAAGAATGACCAGCCATCTTATCCTGCTCAGTAGAGGACAGGATGAGAAAAAGGGTCTCTTCATAATTTCAAGACTTTTGAACTCCTCACCAAAAGCCCTGCTGTGGAGTCCCGTGGCAGCAAATAAGTCACAAAAAAGCAGTGGCCAGGAAAAGCACAGAAAGGGGAGATGCCACAGGATAGCAGGACTGCAGTCATTTTCCACTCTTAACCTCTCCTTTCTCAACTGGGAGAAATCCAGTTCTCTCTTAAAAGCACTCACGGCAGCCCAGCTTATATGCACAGCACACCACTTATCCTGCAGTACCTTTGCTTTCCAGCATTCAGTGAAAAGTCATCAACTGCTTTGTCATATATTGTCCTGATGTCATCCAGGCATCCGTTGTCCCCGAACGCTCCCCACTCCGTGTTCACACACATCCGCCCCTGCTCACCATCCACCATCTCGATGTTCCTCATCTCTTCCATGTAGCAGGCATTGCTGCCCGTTCCTGAAAGAAACACACGCTGAAGTTACTCTTTGGTTGGAACGGAACAACACTAGAGCCAGCACCACAGCCCTGACAAACCTTCTGGGGGATCCTGAACGTGTTTTTTTTCTGAAAGAAGCAGTTGAATCATCATTTGAAACATCAGGAAAAAACCCAAACCCTCACTCTTCAACAGTCCTAAACTGAAGAAGAACATTACTCCTGTGGTGCATTGCTCAGGGTGGCTCAGAGAGGAAGAGCAGGGCAGCACTTTCAGCACAGGAAACCTCACATGCTTCTGACCCCAAAACTGCACGAAGCAGACAGTCAGATTTTGCAGTTGGGAACCACCTTCCACAAAGCCCATGGACCCTCAGAATTCAGGGGAAAATGTGTTGAACTGAAAACCTCAGCAAGTTCTGAGGCAGCAAGGGTTTTACCAGCTGATTGCTTGGGGGGTTTTCTGATTTTATTTGCTTATTTTCCCCAGCAGGAAAGTTACTTCCATGTTGAGATGAGGCCATATCTGTTACTTCTTAAAGGGGATCCTAAGGAGTGTGGCAAAGTGTTCCATGTACACAGAGGTCTCAGGGAGCACAGCTTTATTAACAGAGAGGGGCAGCTTTAGCTGCTACCCAGGGCAAAAGTTCTCTTGAAGTTACTTAACAAACTCTCATTTAATCCTGCATCCCAGATTCTGCACCAGTTGCTACAGCAAGTCTGTTTTCCTTTGCCATCTTTTTAGGGAATTGTACCAATACAGTCTGAGCTAAAATAGATCCTCCCACAGCACTCCCCTGCTGCAGGAGAGCTGAGCCACGGCACAGGGTTTGGCAGGGGGAATGTCTGGGTTTGCAGACTGAGAGCCAGGTTTGCAGGATCAAACCAGATCAAATCCAATCGTGGATCGCCACCAGTGTCCAATCTCCCTCAGCTGCCAACAGCCAGGCAATCCGGGCAGGGCAGAGGGAGCTGTCAGAGCCCTGGGGCTCTCATTCCCATTATCCCAGAGGTGCCCAGGCCACATCTGACTCCCTGCTCTGCACACAGGCACGCTGGCTGCAGAGCGTATCTGGCAGGGCTGCAGCAGAGAGTCCCCAGGGGGTGTTCTCAGCACCCCAAGGACACGCTGTCCTTCCTGCAGGGAACTCTGGTTCCTGAAACAGCCACCGATGGAGCTGCGCAGACACGGCCTCCTACCCACACTGCACCGTGCTGACTCATCCTGGACATTTTCCAACTGTCTGGAGGAGAAACTGGTGGCGTTTTAATTTCCTACAAGCCACCTCGCAACTGAAAGCGTTCTTAAAGCCTGCAGGTGCCCTGTCCCCTTCTCTCCCACGGAAAACTCATTTCTCTGGAGAGCTCTGGGAATTCACACCGCCCCGTGGCTCAGGCTCCCCAAGCGTGGCATTTGCAAAGGCACCAGCAGTCGCCTGTGGAATCACTTCAGCTGTCTCACTGCTGGGAAGGGAGCTACGTGTCGCTGCTCTCAGTCTATCAGAGCTCTCCACCACGTGCCATTTGGGAACTGTGGCTGTGCTTTGCAAGTTTATTCTGAGAGACCACACGCTTGAGGGAAGCTGTGGGACACTGGAACACCCCAGCAGGGAAACTCCTACAGGCTAAACCTACAGCAACTCCAGGAGCTGGTGAGGCTCCCTGAGCCCACGTCTGCTCTCCTCCCACGCAGCACCGTGCCTTTGCCAGATAAAACAGGCAGGATTTACTGAGCATCACAGCCTCTGCTTCTCTCAACTGATTGTGGACAGAACGAAGCTGGCTGTTGTATTTCACTCTTTTACTCCTAGGTATCCTAGCTTTATTTTCAGTTAACCACAGGATGCCTCCATGAGAATACAGACAGATGTGTGAATGTGCTGTATAATAAAAAGCAGCTCTAACACGTACCCACAATGAGCCCAATTTCACAGTTTGGATCTTCATAAGCACAAGTCATCATTGTGCCCACTGTATCATTCACCACAGCCACCACGTCCAAGTCAAATTCCTTCAGGAGAGAGAAAATAACAGTGAGAGCTCTGGGCCAGGGGCAGCCCCTCACACCGAAGGGGACACGAAAGGAGCACGCCAAAGGGGATGCTGTCAAAACACACTGGACTGAAATGACCAGCCTGATTTCACACACGCAAAACTAGGAACCTAATCTACCAGCAGGGAGCTACAGTACATGCTCTACCTAGGACAGACTGTCTTTAGAATAAAGTATATTCCTGGCTGTTCTCCTTGGCTTAGCTATGTTTAAGCACACATCTTTTACACAGGCACAGCATATAAACATTCAGTATCACAGAAATTGTGCAGCAACTCCAGTAACAAAGCTTTTAAGACTTCCTTTCCACTGGCTGATAAAACCTGTGCAAAATTAACCCCCTCCCCAGGCTATTTTTCTTCCCTTCTTAGAAAGTTTTGGCTAAACTGGTTGAGGCTTTTTCAAGATCAAGAAGAGGAGGAGGAAACTGTCCTTTGGGGTGCACTGAGGTGCATTCCTACAATCACCATTTTGAAAACTCCTGCTCTCTCACCATGCATGTGAAAATTTCCATAGAGTTTGAAAGAAGCCTTAAAAATTCTGGCAAATGTGGCAAGTTAGAAGCCTCAGGGGAAAAAACAACCTTCTGTGCAAGACAGGAGGCACAGCTCATGTCTACAAGGCACACAAATCCTCTGAGAGGGAGCCAGCCCGACCCACAAGGTCTGTCAAGTCTGGAGAGGAGCAGGATGAGGAAGGAAAAAAAGAAAAATCACCTCTCGTCTTTTAATTCCTTCTCTAAGCAAATATACCACATCTTCTCCCTCACAGTCTGTAGCTTTGAAGCCTTTTGTCCAATTGAGAAGGATACCCTAAAAAGCAAGAAAATAGGTTACCAAGTTGCTAGGACTCAGATGTTATTCTGTACTCATTGCATTTCAAATGCTTTAGTCTGATGTTTTACAGCAGAGTCTCTGTGAAAAGGAATATCTCCTTAGTATGTGAAATTCGCATCTAAAACAATGAATTGTGATCGGGCTCTAAACTTCCAGAGCAATGTAACAAATGAAAAAAAAAAAAAGTGTGACAGGAATAAGAAACCCAAAAAAGTGTTATAGAAAATATGTTTTTCTTAAAAAAACCAACAACAAAAAAACCCAGTTAAATATCCCGGGAACTATTAAGAGCTGCAGAGGCTGGGCTGGTGTAATATGTGGCAGTGAGGAAGTAAAACACGTAAGTGAAAAGAGCACAAGTCCATTTGTCAGGGAAGTGCTGCAGGCCACACTGTCACCCTTAGGGTGACACAGCCCACAGACTGGTGCAACCACTCCATCCAGTGAGACAAGATCAGCTGGGAGCAGGTGCTGGCAGCAGGGATGGACTTTTGCTTGCTGCCTGCAAAACCAGGGAAGTGTCACAGACCAGCAGGTTTATACAGCTGGAAAAAACACAATGCTTTAAAAAAGGGATACCACCACCAGGGAAAATTTAAATGCTCTTATCTGTCACAGCCAGGGGCTGAGCAGCATTTGCATTACTACCCTTCAAGGAACTATTTATAGGAGCAGCTGGACTGGTCAGGGTCAGAGCATGAATCTTCCCCTTGTATGACCTTCCTGTAAGTGTCACGTGGATGACATGAAGGCAGAGAAACCAGGCCTGGCATAAGCACAGAAAGCAGATTCAAAAGATATTAAGGAACTTACAGCATCCAGACTGGTCTGCTTGCAAGGGAAGGAAAAGGTGAAGCCAAGAGGAAGACGTGCGCCTTTTATCCCCATATAATCCAAGAAGTCAGAAATGCAGGTAACGATGTGATCAAACAGCTTTAAAGAAAAAAGTCATAGTATTTGAAACTGTACATGTTACGTGCTCTTAAGGAATTATTTAAAAAGCAGCAGAGCAGCCAAAGAGAAAGACAAATACCTCTTCTCCTGTTCCCTGCATCACCTCTATGGGAATGGCATAGATCTTGTTGTGCATCTCAACTGTTCTCCTTTTACCGCTGCGGATTTTCACCAGCAAAACTCTAAAGTTTGTTCCCCCAAGGTCAAGTGCCAGGAAGTCTCCGTTCTCTGTAAAAGGATGTGTGTATACTTAAAGAACCGTAAGTAAAATCTGAAGAAATGCTTCTCTCAAAGTATTTTGACAGAAAGTCTCCTAGAAACTCAGTTGGGAAGATCTTCATCAAAGGAGGATTTTAGATGGTGCTCTGATTATTCCAGTCTTTTTTGTGTGTGTGTTTTGTTTTTTGTTTTGTTTTCCTTTAAACCAACAAGGGAAGAAGGACCCACACAACTGTTCCCTGAGAGAAAGCTGAAATTTGGCCCGTCCCCCTGAAATGCAAAATACCCAAGTAGTGTGAACAGGGTTTGCATGGGTTTGGGTTTATGATCCCATCTGTGGTTTTATGATCCCAGCTTTGCTTTTCTCCCCTCAAGCTGTGACTGTGCTTGCACCCTGAGGCAATGACACAGGCCAGGCTGCCAGCACCCAGCACAGGCCAGCAGAGCCAGCACTGAGATCTCCTCCTTTGCACAGTTCAGGTTCCTCTTTGGTTGCACCAGATCTGCTCAGCCTCCACCAAACCCCACACTGGGAGCCCATTTTGGGCGCCCTGCAGCCAAGCCAGTGTCCCCACTCCAGCAAGGATATGCTCTACCTGTCCCATCCGGCGTGCTGCGGACGAAGGTGGGCAGCATCTTCACTTTGGCAGTCTCGTGAGTCTTCTTCTTCAGCCCCGCTTCCATCTCCGCCCTCATCCTCTTCTTCACCTGCAGCAGCTGCTCGTGGGTGAGCTTGAACTCAGCCAGGGTCTCGTCGATGAGGCGGTGCTGCTCGGACAGCCGGTACGCCACGGCCGTCACCATGGCCGCTCCCTTCCCGCTGCCGCTCTCCGACAGCAGGAACCGCACCTCCGAGTCGGGCACCAGGCGCCGCGTGGTTTTGTGCAAGCGCCGGGCGTACCTGCGGGGAGGGGAGGCTGCAAGCCCGGCCTCTGCACTGCCCACACCCCAAAATCTGCACTGCTCCCCCAAAAGCTGCACTGCCACCCCTCAAAATCTGCACTGCTCCCCCAAAAGCTGCACTGCCACTCCTCAAAATCTGCACTGCTCCCCCAAAAGCTGCACTGCTCCCCCAAAATCTGCACTGCCACCCCTCAAAATCTGCACTGCTCCCCCAAAATCTGCACTGCCACCCCTCAAAATCTGCACTGCCACCCCTCAAAATCTGCACTGCCGACACCAACCCACTGCAAGGGGAGTGGGGAGATTCACCATGCCCAAACCAGCAACAGCCTCCCAAGTAGGAAAACTAACAGGGAAGAGCAGTTCTTCCCCACAGCCTCCTTCCTCCTGAGTTTCTGAGCAAAGCCAGCAAAAAGTAGGGGACAGCATCGGTCTCACCCCCTGAACCTGACCCTGGATGGGAGAAACTCCCTGGCTGCAATGCTGCTCTGATTCCCTCCTCTGGCATCCTCTCTTGAACTCACTGGTTTAGACGGTGTGGAAAACAGTTAAGAAACCAAAATTGCCCATGTTTGTTATCCCCAGACCTTGTGCAATCTGGAAAGGCTAGTCAAAACAGCATTCTTGGGAATTTTTTTTGTTTGGTGAAATTTTATGGTTTTCTTTAACGAAGGAAAATATCGTCTTCAACAAATAATGAGAAACTGAAAATGAAACATGAAGCATACTTCTATTTTCAGAAGTTTCCCCATAAATGCCATTTTCTGATTTGTACATAAATCCATACAGCTGTTTTACTAAAAATGTAACTTTTAAGATGGGGAAAAACAAGACAAAGCTGGGTTTTTGAAGGTCATGGAGATCTAAGCACCATTTTTCCCCCTGGTTTCCAGGTGTATCTTCAGAAAAGACTGACAAAAATAGGGTTCAGCATGGGCATTAAACTGGAAAAGGAGATGAAGGTGAATTAATGCAGGTCTCCTCACAGCCCAATCAATGGGCACAAAGTAATATTTTGTACAAAGAAACTCTCCTTCCAAGAGGTCTCTTGAGGATCCCTTAAGGTATCTACTCAGACCAGCATAGTTCTCCCTGACATTGCAGTATCCAGTTCCTCAGGGGTTTGGTTCTTTTTTGTGTGGTTTTGTTGGGTTTTTAGAATCTCACACAACTTTTTCACTTAAAAGACATCCCTCCTTTCCCCTAAGCTGCCCAGCTCAGACCTACAGCCCCATGCCCATGCCTTGGGTTCACCATCTCACAGCCCGCCTGGGTGGTGTCTCGGGATGACGTGCTCACCCCTTTGCCAACCAGAGCCCGTGGCAGGTGAAGCGTTAGTGGCAGGAGCAGAGGCACTCACTGTGGATGCATCTTGTAGAGGGAGCCATCCACGCCCACGGTGGTCCGGAGGCGGCCGACCCCCTTGTTGTCCCGCAGCTGGTTGAGGATGGCACCCAGCGTGGAGGCCACCAGGTTGGCCGAGCGGAAGGACACGATGGTGCAGACGTGCTGGACAGCGATGCAGTCCTCGTGGGACGGCTCCACCCCCAGCCGGGTCAGGATTTCTTTGGCTTTGTTCAGACCTTCTTTGCTCCTAGAAAGCAAAGGGAACTCTTTAGTGGGGATGTACTGGACTGCAGGACTGAGGTGCATCCAAACATGGGTGTCCCTGCCTGGGGTTTGAGAAGGTTAGAAAGAAAATTTCTTGGAGATCTGGACTAGAAAGCTCCATGAGGCTTGAAACAAAATGCTCTAAATGTGCATTCACAGATGGAAAAGCTTTCCATTAAAGCCTGGTGCAAACACGCCACCTCCAAGCAATGCAATTCCAGGTACTACAGCAGCTGCACTATGGGGAGGACCTGGAGCAATTAAAACACTTTTTCATTACAATGATGTTTTAAACTGCAAACAGCTTCTCCCGAGCATGAAGCACCAGCCCCACGATTCAGCACAGGCCTGAGCACACACCTAATCCCCCACTCATTCCCTTGCATGTCTCGATAAATTAAGCCCAGTGCGAAAAACAAAACGCTGAGCAAAGGTTGCCTAAGCAATTTCATCCTAATGGGTTTCTTTTCAGGCTTTTACAACCCCCCTGAATCTCTGCCTCTTGCACTGCTTTTTTCCTCATTAGCATCCAGCCTGAGAGCAAAGCTTCTGGCAAAACTCCTCCCAGTCCAGCTCGGTCACTTCCCAGACAAAAACACAAGGAGTATATCTTGTCACCTCTAACTACACTCCATACATCTTTTTAAGGACTCTCGCATCTTGCTAGCACCTGATAGAAATTTGAAATTGCACAGGGATGTGCCTCCTACTTATAGCCAAAGTGGCTCTTCAGGAAGTAAGGTGGGATTTCAGGGCGAATTTTTCCTCTTAATAACTGAATTTCTCAATAATTCCATTTTTCTCACTGCTGTTCAACATCACCTTGGTCCACAACACAGATCTCTGGGGTTAAGACAAATGAACACACACATTTAATGGAAAGCTGTTCTGGTAACATGGTCTGCAGGGACAGGAGTGAAATGTGACAGGAGGAACGGGCTTTACAGAAGTTACTGGCTGTTCCCTTGGTGTTGTATTTGCCATTTCAAAAAGAAAATCCAGCCCAATGACTATGGTACAAACTATCCCAGTGATGTGAATTTTAAAAACACAGGGGGAAGCTCCTGTAAGTACTGACCAAAGGGGTGATGACACTCTAAGAGACCAACTGGCACATAGCTCAGAGGTCACTGTGCAGCACCCGGCACTGCCTACGAGACTGAATGCTCTGCCTTGTCATGCTTATTTTCCTCCTGCCCAGAAATCCCAGGGATACAGCAAGGAGCAACACAAGTATTTGCTAGGAGGCACCAAGCCAATTCACTCCCATGTTTAGTGGCAGGGTAGCAACTGTGGAGATTTTGTGAGCAGCGAGAGAGGTACTACAGTTCATACCCTGAAAGCTGCATGGACTGGCAGACTTTATGGTTCCTCCCAACACAGAAAAAGGGAGAAATCCTGGGGTCTGCTGAGGATCCCCACATGCCCGCTCTGCAGGGGCAGTAGAGGATGGCAGCCACCCACAAAGCAAAAAGAGCGGGAAAATTAACATTCAGAGTCACTGTGAAGCCCAAGTTGTGAAAAGGGATAGAGTACTCACTTTTCAATAGCAGAAACATGCTTTGTCTCAAACTTCCCTTTGGTGAGAAGCTCAGGGGTGATTCTCCCCTCAAAGAGCAGCCCCTCCTTGGCCATCTTCACCAGGATGAGCCTTACCAGCTCCCCCATGTACAGCCCGCTGACCATCTTCTCAAACCTGCAGGAGAGGACAGCAGTCACTCACAAATCCAAGGGCAACACTGGGAAGCAGAGCCCAGCTGTGCCACCCTAAGGCCTGGCCCAGCCAGAGGTTTGCCTCACCACAGGCAAAGCTTTATTGAACTGCAGAACTCCTAACACGAGTGGGAAATGGAGCACAGAGCAGAAAACAACAGAACAGTTCACAAACAACTGCCTCACTCACAGCTGCTTCCCAGGATTGAGGGATCCACGGTCGATCTCTCGATCAAACTCGGTCCTGATGTCTTCCAGCGAGCCGTCATCTCCAAAGGCCCCCCACTCCGTGTTAATGCACATCCTGCCCTCGTCCCCTTCCACCAGGTCGATGTGCCGCATCTCCTCCATGTAGCAGGCGTTGGTGCCGGTGCCTGTGGGGAAGGGACAGCAGAAGGAGCTGACCGAGCTGGCCAGGCCAAGGCACACAAGCCCCGTGCCTGCCGTGGCCACCCCGGGCGTTACCAATGATCAATCCGACTTCGCAGCGCTGGTCGTCAAAGCCGCAGGTCATCATGGTCCCGACGGTGTCGTTCACAACAGCCATGATATCCGCATCGTAGTCCTGGGGAGGAACAAACCACTACTTGGACCACAGGGCTCCTCTGGAAAACACTGCTTCTGTTCATCACCAGCTTGCTTTTAGCAAACAGTTTCACAAGGAACAGGAGACAAATAATCTGTCTGAATACCACAGCTCATCTTTTAAAATATTCCTTGTTCTGTCTGCCAGTTCCTCATCCCACGTACCCAAGAAGGCAATGAGAGCAGACTAACGCAAGCAATAAAACAGCACCAGGATCACTCTCGAGAGCACAGGCCTGCTCTCACATAAGCACACTTAGGCAGGAAAGAAAATGGCCTATACATGAGGGAGAAGGAACTTTGAACTGAAACGTCATGGAATCATTTGAAGCAGTTGCTTGAGGAGTCAATCTAGAAGACATTTCTTATAGATTCACTTAAACCATCTATGTGTTTTATTTCAAGTGAAGATTTTAATACAAAAATAACACAGTTAAATAAATGACATGCAGCCGTTCCTTTCCAGGTTCTTCAGTGTGTGATTCTACCAAGTCTAATGATAGTAACTGACTTTAGTAATGTTGTTTGGTGACAGCAAAATTCAGGTTTGCTTAAGAGTCCACAACTGCCCAAAGAAAGCAAATACTGCCCAGCTTCCAATGAATTTGGATGCTAAGTAATCAACATATCACCTGGCTGCAAGCATTACGCAAACCCAAATTCATTCCCTCTCACGCTGAGTGCTTCTTTATTTGTTGAAATCAGCAGCCTGGTCACCTTCACTCTCTATAAAGTCAACACTGAGAAACTGCAGGGAGCAACAGCTCACTGAGCCTGAAATCCCCTTCTCCTCTACTCTGCTCCTCTCCTGCTCCCAAGCACAGCAGGTGCTCAACTGAGCTGAGCCCAGCCCATGAGAAACAGTTTCTCAGAACTGGGACGCGTTGGTATCACTGAAAAACCACAGCACTGCCACACAGCACTTTTTCAGGTTTTGGAGAGTGATAAAATCACTGAAGGTTGCCAGCGAAAAGCCATGACACAGCAACTCAGTTCTGTGCTGTGAGGAGAATCACAGCTTCCACACAACAACTCCGACGCTGCTTCAATTTTCCAGCAAACCCACACACGTTCACGCAAGAAAGCAGAGCTCCACCACCACTCAGGCCACCTGCTCAAGTGAATGACATGAAGAGTGGTCCCTGACAAAGCTGAGACACAGCCAAACAAGGAAAAGAAGTACAATTTACCCCACGTTTCTTGATGGCCTTGTTAAGCAGCCTCACGACATCTGCTCCCTCCACTCCGCTCGCTTTGAAGCGCTTTGTCCAGGTTATCAGGAAACCCTGGAAAAACAAGACAGCAACATTCAACAGGATGCAACCATAAGACACACACTGATTATTTTTTTTCCTTAAAAAAAGAATTTATACTTCAAATGAATCTTCAGGTCTCTTTTCTTACATTACCTCTGACAACCCAAAGTGAGACAATTGGTGGTCTTAATTACAGTGAGCTGAAAGATGGAAAATTCTTTTCCCCTCCCTTGCTAGAAAATGGTATGTTTGCATTTTGTATTTTCAGTCTGCTCTTCTCCCTGCTACTCCTCGACAGTTTTTCTTGGAAAACCATTTAATCCTTTTGGGCCATGGAAATAGGCTGCTTTCAGAAAAAGCTGACTGTACAGGACTGACTAGAGAGCAGGGATGTGATGTTGGTATGTCCAGGATTCAGCTGCAGTGGGGATCAGGCTGCTGCACATTTACTGCCTGGAGTCCCATCTGTCTGGGCTTGTTTAATTGTAGGATCAGGTTTATGGGTTGAGGCAAATGAAAATATGGAGATGTAACAATGCATGTCCCTATTTTACAACACAGATCAAAAAGGAAATCCTGGTATTGAATTCCTTGACTGCAAACTGTCATAAAGAGCCTGCAAATCCCCCAAGGTAATGACTACACTGATTTTTTGCTATTTACATAATGTCTGGCTGAATCAGAGCATTCAGTGTACAGGTAAATAATAATAATAATAACAACAACAATAATAAAAGAAAGAAAAGAGCATTGACGGTAATCAACAGACAGAAAGACAACTCAACCCAGCTCAGCTTTCCATACCCACCACAATATTCACACCAGTCACAACAGGAGTCCAAGGAGCTAAAACCCAGAAAAGCTGAAGCCTGTAGGCACAAGCAGCTATTGCCCAGGTGTATGTTTACCCATATCTCAGCTTAAAAATCAAATTTGCCCTCCAAACTGAGATAGCTATAGAGGACAGAGGGTCAGGGCAGCTCTTTCCAGACCAGCAGATACTCGCGTACCCCGAGACCACAAACCCAGTTTGTGTAAGTTTTGCCGATGTGCTGCCCTCGTGGGCATCCTTTAGAAACCCAGCAAAGCCCTGTGCTGCTGTGCAGGTAAACTGTGGTCAGAGCCTGCTCTGCTGGCACAGTTTCCATGGGCAAAAGGGCACCTTGTTTCACAAAACTTTTATAAGAAACTGGTCAAACCACCCTGGCAAACAGCAGCTCCACTCAGCGTGACTGGCCACTGTGCTGGAAGGAGTTTTTCCTTCACCAGCAAGGCCTTGGCAGCAGGAAGGAGCCCTTGGAATGCAGCAGGGTTGAATGGGGCCCAACCATGTGGTGCCCATCTTATCACCCTTGGAGAAAACAGGGATCACCCTGCCTCCTTCTGCTCACCAAGCACAAGAATACAGCACCCAGGCAAGCACAGCCTCACAGAAGCAGCAATCCAGGAACAAACCTGGCCCACAGAATCCAGAAAAAATGTATTTTTCGTACGCTCAAAACACACCAGCAAAACTGTCAATAATTTGTTGTTGTTGTTGGCTTTTTTTTTTCCAAGAGGCACCCTCCTTTGTATCTTTACTATCCCCCTCCACTCTGCCACTGCTCAGGTGTCCCCAAGACACCCCACATGCTGCCTGCCCCTGCCCCACACAGGCACAGTTCCATCCCAGCTGGCTGGAGCAAACCAGCCCACGAACAAGCACCTTTCATCGTGCACCTAAGCAAACCTTCCCAAGGGCAGCTCAACTTCACAACCACACGCCCAGCACGGCTCTGCTGTGGGCAGCAGCCTGAATCCATGCACCATGGCCAGATGGGAGAGCTGCCCCAAGATCAACTCATCTCTTCTGATGCAGGACAAGGCAGCTCTCTGCTCTGAACTGCTTTCAGACCCTGAGCTAGTCAGCACCCTTGGGTTCAGCTCTCAGCACTGCTCGAGAGGTACGAAATGTAACAAAAATCATGCCTCACCTGGCCCTCCTCAGCACCAGCACCAGCACCAGGGGGGCTGTTGCACCAGGCTAACCTAGAGACCTGCAAGCTGGAAAAGCAGGTCGTGCTTTAACAGGACAACCTCTTGGTGTTTGGTGCACATTTAATTTTCTTGCATTCATTTGCTACACTGTTGTCATGGCAATGCTGTGCCGGGAGGCTGCTGAGTCATTTGTGACACAAGGAGCAAAAAGGAGGAAAATACCACAGCATCCTTGTCATGGGAGCCTCACCAGTCACTGCACGAGGCTGGCGATCCCCATCCCTTGTACAGGAGGCTGGTTCCAGGGGAAATGTCCGACTGCACGGCTCAGGACTGCTGCTCAGCAGGGACACCCCGATCCAGATCCGTGTGTACTCGTGAGGGTCAGCAAAACCCCAGCAAACCCTGCTGGGCTGGGTCCTTCCCAATCACAGCCCGTGGAGAGGTGAAATAGCTGCACAGGAGGCAGGGAAAACCACTGCCGTGTTCAGAGGGTGAACCAAAACACCAGGAGCTCACGCAGAGCCAGCACAAAACATCAGATGCCTCCTCCTCATTTGTTACCCAGCTCTTTCAGGCAGAAACAAACACAAACACAGTCTGACAGTAAAATATAATACTCATTTATCCCCAAAATGAGACCTGTCTGGAATAGTGCTTTCATGGCAGTGTTTTAATAACATGGCAGCTCTTCTGTGATTAAGACAATTGTGAAATCTTCTTACCTCATCTAGCTTGGATTGTCGACAGGGGAAGGAAAACGTAAACCCTACTGGCAGTTTCTTGTCTTTGATTTGTTGTTTCTCCATAAAGTCTCCGAGGCATTCAGCAACATGATCAAAAAGCTGTAAGAAAAGTATAAAACCACCATGATTAGAGATACAGCTTCAGGGAGAAACATTTCAAACTCCTTATGAAAACTGCTGTGAGTGAGGAGAAAGGGGAAAACAGCTCTCCAGATTTTAAAAGATGTATAAATGGCATAGCTGTGAAAATACTCTCAAGCAGGATATATTAACACCTTAATAACTAATGCATGATGAAATACACTGTCCTTTTACACACCTAATTCTGCAGGCATCTTTTACACCCATACAAAAACACTTCCTGAAACAAGAGGCTCGTGGCTCTTGAGCCTGCTGTAACCCTTCCACTTAACATTTGATGAGAACAAAAATGTTCTTTTAACCTTTCAATAACAGGAAGGAGCAAATCAAAAGAACATTTGGGATCCAGTCCCACAGGAGGTTGAGCACTTTTACAGTGATGTAGAGGAGATAACATCTGCTTCACTCAAGCATTGCTGAGCCCAGAGAACCCAGCACTCTGCAGGAGCCACCCAAAAGAACATCTTCTCTCAAATCTATTCCCAAAGCACACAACAAACAAACAAAAAGGAAGCCCAAGGGATTCATCTAGATATTTTCCATGCTCTGAGAAACAACCCAAAATGGGGACAATTTCTGCATTCTCCGGAAGGTTGAACTATGCAGGCAGCCTACACCAGGCTTGTGGGTACCAACCCTCACCCAGCTGCCTCAATGGCACCTGTGACCATGGCACTACATGTCCCTGCCAGCCAGGCCAGGAACCAGGGAGGCACGAAGGCCTCTCACACTGAGCCATTTGGAAAGCCCCTCAGGTAGATTGCAACACTCAAAGCTGAAATCAGCCCTGAGGAATTGAAGCAACAAAAATCCACATTTTTATTTACCAGTACCAGAAAGCCAGACATGCCTTCAACTGATCCATACCACAAATGGATGGCAAGATATTAACGAGTCACTGCCTGCCCCAGGAGATACCTGTGCTTCACATTTTAACTCCCTGAAAAACAAAAACCCAAACAAAATAAACCCAATCCTATCTGCAGCATTGGTGGGATGAGAGCAGGTAATCTGCCCAGAAGACTGGGGATAACTGGGAGGGAGTACACAGAGACATCTGTTGGTTCCAATTAGCCCACACAGCTTTATTAAGAACAATTTAGAGTCTTGGAGAGACAGGAATGTACTACAGACTGTAGCAATTACAAATGATGAATAGGAATATTTTGTCCTTCAAAGCAGGTCAAGAAGCAGTGTGTGTAATGTTACAATTAAACTGAGCACCTTAGACTCACGCCTTAAATGAGGTCAGATTTGATTAAGGAAAAGTACAGTGGTTTCCCAGGGAGAATATTGCCATTCATTGTCAAATCAAGGACATTCTTCTGAGCCCACACAGAGAAACAACATGGGAATGCAATGTACACTGCTGCACTTCTGGAAGACAATTTTCAGCTGTCCAGATGAGGGAGAGAGGAAGAGGAGTTATGAAAAGAACTACAGTTAAGTAATAAAATACGGCAACTTCTCCAGGAGGAACACAGAAATAGCAGGAGTGTCTGTTTTGATTATGCTTTCCATCTGAAAGTATCTTTCTGAATACTCAATCCTACTAAACTTTCAGCTGCTTCCAGGATTAAAAACAAAAACCAGGGGCCAACCTCAAACCCCTCGGGAGTTCAGAGAGCAGGAAGCAGAAATGTTGACTGTGTATGTTGTTACAAAAATCCCTCTCATGCAATGAACTACGAATGCATAGAGAAAAGACGGGATCTGCTTTGTAAGTCTAAATGCAAAAAATTCCTGGGCATTCCCAATAGACTCCAAAAAGTCCATGCACCTGCTGCGTTTGCCCACGCAGTCCTGGCAGGACCTGCTGAAGCCCACCTACGTGAGTTAGCAGCACACTGGGAGGGCAGGCAAACGCAGTTAACTATTAGCCACAATTTGGACACTACAGCAGCTGTGTCTAGTCAGTGATGCACGGTCTGGCTGTGCTACTGTTGCTCATAAACCACAGAGGGAAGGCACGTCTCAAAAGCAGAAAAAAGACAGGCATTTATTAGTTTTGCTGCCACTGACGCTCGTAAGATTTTTCCTACGGAGACTCAAGGAAGCGTCTGTGCGTGCCCATGCCCACATTAACATCCAAACCTTACCAGTGCCAAATGACTCTGACTGGACAGCAGAGACAACATTACAAAATTCCAGTAGAATTTCATTAAAGTAGGGAAGCTGCACTGAGGAAAAATCCAAATCTTCTTTTACCCACAGATTTGCAGGAAGGAACAGTGTGAGCCAAATATTTCATCTTATGTCAAAGAGATGGACAGAGCAAATGCCACAGCCAAGAGGAAAGGACCAGTCTGATTTACAGACCTGAAGGAATACAGCCTGAGACCCTGAGCGACACATCAGGCTTAATTCCCCTGACCATGAAGTTGCCTGCTCAAGTTGGGCTCCAAGAGGTCTCCACAAGGATGCATTCGGCCAGCAGACAGGAGACTTTGACAAGCAACTGAAGATCCAAGCTCAGGCTCAAGCCCCGCAATGGGGATGATTTAAGGAGCAAGGAAACCACTGTTTCAGACCAAGAGAACAACGACAAATCCATAAGCTACCTCCAGTGGTGGCAGAACACAAAAAGCAACCCCAAAATCAAGTCACGGGCACATTCCCATTCGCTGAGCTGACACAGAAGCCAGGCTTCTTACAAATTTTAGAGCTGCTATTACACTGCTGAAGTCAATGAGTGGTTTGTCCTTGACTTTGATAGGAAACTGTCTCTGACTGGCAAAGCTGTCAGCCCATGCCTGACAGATGGACAAAAATGGAAGTTTGAATGCCATGGAGTAGAAAATATCAAAACGAACCATGCTAGTGAGATGTGAAGCCATAAATCACAATCCTTCAATAAGCTGATTATGCACTAAGCTTTAGGAGTGTAACTCAGCAAAGTTAATGACACAGCTTGCTGGAAATCATTAGTAACCTACCCCACACGGGCAGTTCAGTCCAAGTATTCCACAAATCTGGCTCGGACATTTCAGAAAACCTCAAGCACATACATCAGTCATAAGCACCAAATCATCAGCTGCCTCTCTGCCCCCTGGGCATCCCCCATGCTTCCCTGTGAAGTGACACAGCAAGCACTGGATACTGTCATGGAACAACTTCAAACCCAGAAGCTATTCTGATGATGCTTCCAAGTTCTGCTCTTATTTTCCTGGTACTTAAATACTGTGCCCATGGGGTCAGTGGAAGCCTTGCTCGCCTTCCTTTCAGCTTAAAAGCCATGACAAAGCCCATCAGCCTGAGCTCCACACTGCTGCTTCGTGACAGCCAAATGGCCTTTGGATAATGAAAAATTAAAACACAGATATGATAAAGACACAGAAAGAAAGCAGACCCGATGTCTCCCCTCCTGGCTTCTCCTTACCACCCTTATCATGTCAAGAATCCCCTTAAGCCAGCCTGCCTTGCCTCCCCAGGACAGACACTTGGGGCTGCAGACAGCCCTGCTGCCCGTCAGTCTCCAGCTCCTGACACCCATCCATGGACAAGCAACCCCTGCTCCCAACCTGCCTCTGAGCAGCTCACCCAACCTCCCTGCCTCCGCCAGCCACAGGCAGCTCAGCTCAGCTCAGCTCAGCTCCCCTCCAAAAACATTCCGTGGGAAAGCCGCTGCGTGACCTTTGGGCCCAAAAACAAAGCAACAAGGTTAGGAAAAGTCCTTAGAAGGTTATTTTACTGCTGCGGTTCATATGCCCCAGACAAGCCATAACTGCCATCTTGCACTCACTGCTGCATGAGAATGCAGCAGCACTTATTACATACAGACAATAAGGGTATTAAGGTGACTACAGAAAACATATTAAAGGTAGAAATGCTGTTCCCGTAATTTTTCTTTTTCTCCTCTTTTGTTTATTCTTCTGAAACAAACTTTAAGTTTCCTGCAGGTCTCATACTCCTAAGCAGCACCTCATTCTAGTAAAAAGTGCAAAAACCTTGCTGTTTCCAGCAATGAAAATTACTTGTGTTGCCTTATGCTGACATGGAGACAAATCTGCCAGTGTAATCCACTTCTTGATCATAAAAAAAAATAAAGAAAAAATTCTTCCAAAGAACTCAGTTTGAAATCCAGGTGAATGGATACAAATATTTTCCACTCTTAGAAGAGGGAAGACTGGAAAAAAAAACAACCTTTCAATTATTCAGCAAAACTTAAGTTGAAGCTGTGCCAAAACATTCTATCAGCTTCCTGTAATTTTTCTAATGTACTTGTACTTTTCATGAATGCTGAGTTGCTCAGACTGCCAGCACAGATATGTGGCTGTCATGGGGATTTCTATCCCTCATCTAACACCACAATTGCAGGGCTGGACACGTTCGTTGCTTACAAAGACTAAGTTGTTTTCCTGCTCTCCATTTGTACTCGTGGAAAGTAACTTCACCATAAAAGTCAGGATTTTTATTTCTAAACCATTTTTTCCCTAACTTATCCAGAAGTCTCTCACATGACGACAGCAGGTTTGCAGCACCCATGCATGCTCTGTTACACTAAGTATTGCTTATTTATTTTCAATATTGATGCTGAAGTTCAGCCTGCATGCTGCAGGTGCACCTGTCAAAATGCAAAGCTCATTCTTGTGGAGGTTTTCTAAAATCTAAGCAGCTGATCTTCAGAGAGTCATGCCAAGGAAGAGGTGCTTACCCGTGTTCCACTCCCGTGCATGATGTCTTCTGGGGTATTATAAATTTCACTTTCCATCTGCACCGTCTGCTTTTTTTCGTGCGATACCTTTACCCGAAGAATTCGGAAGTAAGATCCACCAAGATCCAGCGCAATGAAATCTCCTTTCTCTACGTGGAAAACAAGACACAAGTGATTAAAAACTGTGTGGAACACAAACCTGGGAAACATCAAGCTCGGTTAAGCGCACCACCAAAGCAAATCTCCAGTCCCTACAGAAGGAAGTTCCAGCGGCAGGGCATCCACATGAACCTGATTCCATCAACCTGATTCCCTACAATGTAACATGGAGTCGGTGCAATGACAATGCCAGCCACCATTGACACTCAGCAAACTGCAATGAGGGTTTACTCAAAAAGAATCCAAAACAGTGGACAGTCTATATCCAGATCTCATGGTGAAACTGGCAGAGCAAAGATCTCAGGAGAAAGCCAAGAGATGTTGAAAATAAAGACAGTAAAACGAAGGGATGCCAGACCACCAACAAGCAGCCTTTTGCTGTAAATAAACTTGTGTCATTTTGGCAAATAACAGTGAATGGTGGCTGCTCTAAAATCAACAAATTACACACGGATGTGATTAAAGTAGGAACCACCCCTTATCTCCTGTCCAGAAAAGCTGAGATTCACTGCAAACTGCAGACAGATAAGAGAAGTCAGAGAAACAGCAGCCTAAAACAACAGCTCTCTGCTGCTGGAGGAGTTACTCAGAAGTTGTGATTAGTACAGAGCTCCTAAAAGCTGCCCAGGAGCCAGGGAAAGAGCTAGGGTACCTCCATCTCCCTCTGTGGTGGAGAGAGCTGTAGCCAAACCAGCACCCTCCAACCTCCACAGACTCCAGGGTGCAGCTCAGGCAACAGGCGCGTGGCCTGGCTACCTGAGGAGTGACACCTTCGGCACCCCTGCAGAGCAAGGCAAACACATCTGACTGACCTGCTCGTGCTCTCTCGCCTTATCAGTGAGGGAGCAAAGACAGCGATTGCCAAAGTCTGCGAAAAGATAATATTTAGGGAAGCAGTGTGCACAACGTATCGCCCAGGAGTGTGTGTCCAGTTAATCACCAGGGCTCTCTGCAAGCATTTGTGCCTGTGCAGGGCATCCCCGGGCACACCACGGCTGCTCAGAGGGCAGCACAGCAGAGGCAGGCGGTGTTTTCTCATCCTGCTTCCTCACCAGCTATGCCTTTCAGAGGGCCATTCCTAACATCGCTGTTTTCCCACTTCTACCTAAATTCAAAGTGGAAAAACCTCTAGCAGCTGGGAAGATTGTTTTGACATGTTACCTCAAACACACTCAGCTCCCAGAGCCTTTTGACCCCAGACTGTCACCAAAATATCAGGTATGCAATTTATCCACGAGGATTTCCAGAGCCAGACTTGCCTCCGAGATTACTCTGTCCAATCTCATATCAGAACTCCTAAAGTCTGACCTCCTCATCACCCCATGCACCTCTGGGAGCCTCATCCCACTCAGAAAAGCTGATGAACTGGACAAGGTGGCCCTCAGGACAAGATCTTTAACAGAAACAGACCAAGAGAGGCAAAAACACACTGCAAATGTCCTTATGGTTTTCCAAGGTTGCAGTGTAACACAGAAACAAAACACCGTCATGTGAGAAACCACAAAGAACAATAAACTCCATACAGAAAAACACAGCAAAATGACAGTGGGAGCCCACAACTTCTAACACACCTAATTATTCTGCACTGCAATGCAACTTCTTCTTGCTGCTCAAGACATGGGCAAACTCAGTTTGCCAAAACACAGATCTTGCAGTGTGGCTTTAAACACTGTTTTGCACCAGTACAAATGTCATTTAAATCATGAACACACACAAACTGGAGATGCAGTTCCCTTTACTTGGCTCAGCATAAAAGATTCATAACCCCCTTCACTGCAGCAAGTCCAGAAGTCAAACACTGACCACAAGTTTCTCATTAAGCCAAATACCCAAATAAGCTTTATCTTATGGGTATCATCTGTTGAGTGCAAGCCATTACCTCCAATAACTAATGGGAAAATCAACACTGGACCAGATGGCCCTTTTTCAAGCCTAAGTGCATACCTCAAACAAACACTACACTTCAGAAATATCTTCCCTGTAAATAAATTAACAGGTTAGGGTGTTTGATTTCCAGCACCATCAAGCTTATTGCAAGGTAAAAAATTATTAAGAATCATCCTTCACACTTTAAAAGATCTCTGAACTAGAGTGTAAAGCTTTCTGGATGCAACTGCAATTTTCTTTTTGTGTATTTGAGGAATTAAACCCAAGTAGCAGCATTTAATCTGTGCTTTGTAACACCAAGGTGCAATCAAACCTGCTGTGAATTTATTTAGCCTTTGAAAGCATTTTGAATTAGCTTGAGGTACCATTCTGGGCACTGTGGACAGAAAACCCTCGTGGCTTTTGTAAATTAAACAACTCTGAATGAAGGGGGAGAAAAAGCTGCTAACATCAACACCTCCAGAGTCTCCAGAATTATTGCTCACAAACTCCTTGCTGAAAAAGTACACAAGCACAGATCTGAAAATAAACAACAGTATTTTTCTGAATAGTCAGCTCCCATAATAATAATTGGCCTCAGAGGAAAGAGCTTACAAGGCAGTAATCAGAGACAGGCCAGAGAAAAGGGCAGGCTTTCAGCCTCTGGCTTTTACGGAGGGACAGCTGAAGGCGGAAATTGCCATCTTTGTGCACATCAACACAGCCACATCCATGAGGGCCCCCCAGAACCTTTTGGAGGAGGGAAGGGGGTTCTGTGCCTGCCCTGGCTGTATCCGTGCAATGGCTGGGCCAAATGTGACAGGCACACATGGATGAGTCAGGGAAAGAAATGCCACGACACCCCCTCGCAGCAAATATTGCTCATACCTGGGGTCAGAACACGCCCTTTCAGGATAAGAATGGAATGGTTCTGCCTGCTTTTCTAACACCCATCCAAAGAGGCTCTCACCACCTACACATACAATCACCATCCAGTTCTGTAGAAACTGTCCAGGGCAAAGTACTGCCTTGTTCCAATCCATGCTGCAAAGCACTGCCAGCAGCGTGCCCAACCTGGAGAGGCTGGCAGGAGCCAGGTGGGCAGAGGATCAAGAACTGAGCACCCTGTACACAATACACGAGGTTCTTTTTTAAGCAGGTGTGTAATGCGTGATCTGAAATGAATGCCTTGTCACAGAGACACGCCTACGCACAGCCAGGGCTACTCACTGCTCTGGCTCACCCTCGGCCCCAGCAGTGTTCAGCAATCCCTCACACATCTCCTGGCCGTGTGCAGATCCCCCTTTTCCCCATGCCATCTCTAAGTCATCCCACTTTGTACAATGGAACAATTTTCAAAATTATTTGACTCGCTGCAAGCAGCTCAGATTTAATACTCTGCAGTGCCTGATAAAGCAGGGAACTGAGGACAAGTCAGTACTCAACTCAAAACAAACATGAATGAAAAACCCAGGGATTTTGGAGCCAGTAAAAATGCTGGGATTCCACACAAAAGCCCTCAAGTCACCTCACGTGCAAACCCTTATTGCAACCTCTGCCTGTGACCCAGCTGTGAGTGGCAGCTTCTGGCTTTCTCAACAGGCTGCAGATTTCAACACAACATTTCAACATAACAGCCAGCAATGCTAAATTAAGGGAAACACAGGATTCAAATACATTCTCCCTTTGGTATTGTTCAGACAGCAAATCACATCTCAACTAAAAAGCGTAAGATGGCAGAAAGCAACAGCAAAGCAGAGTTATCAAAGAATTCCACCTGCCAGACAGCAGCACCAAGTTACACAAAGCACCTGGCCTCATGTTCTTTCACCAATAAATTCTTGATTTTAACTCAAAAAAGAGAAAGCCTCAATATAGGTAATAACGGTAATAACTCTGATATACAGTTCTTGCAATTTCTGCACACAGGTAAGGCACCAAACTAGTTAATTTGTGGTAGGCACCACACTAGTTAACCAGTTACATGAGAAGGAAACCCAGTGTTACTACTAAATAATAAACACTATTATATAATGTTTATAAATATATTTAGATATTCTATATATGGTATTTTTTACAAACACCTAGTAATTTTTAAGCAATAACAATAAGTAATAGGGGCAGTCTTGGTCTCAATTACCAACATAACACCTTTTTGGTATCTGATAGCAGCTTGTGCCACTTTTATCTGGTACAGTGGGCATGGAAAAAACGAGTCCTGAATCTAGATGGAAAAAGCTTAGCACACCAGAGCAGCAGTTTTGGAGCCACATGCTACAGCGTCCTCGAGTTCTGCGAGTTTTCCCCCAAGACAGTCTGGAAGAGGAAGCTAGAAAATGCAAAATGAATGCCAGGAAACTCAAATTCAGCCCGTAATGGTTCACACTTCCACTGGGGAAAAAGTAAGGAGAGGAGATGTTGAAGGAAACAGCAAATGACTAAAAGCCGCTGTATTTGTTAAAACTCCAGGTCACATGAGTGTGAACTGCATGAATCAAAAATCATTCCGTGTGAAGTATTGATTGTTGGCAGACAGGTCTCAGAGTAAACATACTGACTGATAGTGAACTGACTGCTAGGAGGGCCTTTCCATTGGCATCAGGATGGCTTTGACAAAGGAATCACAAAACTTCCAGCATCTGCGGGAACAGACCTGCACACAGAGAGGAGGCTGCCTTCGAAATGCTGCCTAGGCTTGCCAGGCAGCAAATCCCTCTTGTTCTTGTAGCACATTGTGTACTGCTAAGAGGTTCTCACAAAGCACACCACGTTTAATACGGAAAACAAACACTCAGCTCCTTACCTGAACCATCAGGAATGGACCTCACAAACGTGGGAAGCATCTTCACTGCGGCCGTGGGGTTAAAATCCCTGGAGAGGCCGTTCTTCATCTCCCTCCTGAAGCGAGCCATAACGTCCAGCAGCGTTTCGTCCGAGAGCCGCATGGCGTAGAGGTACTTATCAATCTGGGGAGAGACACGCACCACCACCGAGTGAAAGGCTGCCCCGAGGAGCCCAAGTGGGGCTACACCTTTCTTTAACTGCAAGGATAGTGTATAGCCCCAGCGCAGCCCCAGGGCTCTGGCCAAGCTGACAACACAGCCACACGCTTCCTGCCTTGTCTTCTCACTCAAAATCATGGAAATATACAGGTCTAGGACCTACTGAGGTGAGCCCCATCCTACTGTCTTCCCAAGGCACAACACATCACTTTGCCTCCTCTTTTCCACACAAAACCAGCCACCCACAGCCTCAGACCACTACCTCCAGCCCTTGCCTCATTTCTCAGGTCTCCTGACTGTCCATGAGCTAAACAGCTGGAGCTAAAAATCCTTCTTTTGGCACCTTGTCCCAGCTGGGGTGATGTGGGTGTCAGAGGTGCTTTGTGTTTAACACCTTACATGGGGAAGGACTTGCCACAGTAGCTTTGGGGCTCCATCCCAGGCTGAGAAATTACTTTGTGTAGCAGACCATTTTCCCTAACCCACTCCAAAGCTATGATAACCAGGGGGTCCGGAAAGACCGAACTTGACTGTGTGCAGGCGGCACCTTCCTTCTCAAGACAAAACATCAAATTAAAAGTTGTTGACTTCTCTTTTGTGGCTTCCAATGACAGGAGCTTTCTTTACCTCCCTGGAAAAAGAAGGCAGTTCTAGTTTTCCAGCAATATTGTTTTCCATAATATTACAACCACCTCCACTGTCAGGAAGACCGGGAGATGCTTTGATGCCTGAAAAATACAACATGGCCTTGAGGGGTTCTTGCCAAACACACCTCCCACTCCTTTTACCTCAGTTGCCAGTCTATTCTTGCCTTGTTTCTTTACCTGCCTTGGAAATTTGGTTCTGCAAACGGCTCAGATCGAAGCCACACCTTTGGGATCACTTTTGCTTGCAGCTTAGCAAGACTAAAAAAATAAAACCCTGCCCATGTTTTCTGTCCTCAGCAAAACTGGAAAAGCCACCTCATTTTAAACCCCTGGCCAGCCTGTGCCAAGGCTCCGCGTGTCTCCTTGGCTGCTCTGGAAGCCCTGCGAGCAGCTCATCTCCAAGTTGACATTATCTCTTACAAGACCAAGGCCACAGTAAAACACTTCACGTGAAACATACGTACACAAGTGCTCCATATACCGGGGACTTTGAGACAGGAAGCGATGAATAATGCCCTTCACAAAGGAAATGCAATCAAAATGTCATTAAACCCTAAACTGACCATAAAACCAGCCCAAATTTAATTGCTCATACAGAAAGTACTCCTGCCCACCCCACTCAAGGTCGCACCAAAGACAGTATCTCCCTGAGCCAGGCACCCTCCTGCCATGACCCAGCACTTATTTACACAGACAAGGAGGAAGGCGTGGATAGTGCTGCTGGGCACAGCCACCCAGCCTGATCCCGAACCACAGGGCTGGGGGCCAGGCAAGCCTGGACCACAAGGGACACAGCCGGAGGTTGCACAAGCTGTGAACTTTTCAATGTCATTGCTTGCAGAGGAACAATACATGATTGATAACACCAGGATGAAATGAGACCATGCATTTCCCCACAAACTGGTGACGTGACGGTGCAGGCGTACAGCTGAAGGGCAGAAGAGCTGAGCTCAGGTTCTCTGCAACAGAGGCCAAACACAAGACCCCACGGCAGCATCCCCTTATCCCAGCTGTGTCCTGTGCCGCCCTCATGGGCTGACCGCCCCTTCACAGCAACAACCACAGCCACTCACTGGCATCATTTCCCTCCAAGAATAAAAACCTGGATGGGACATGCCCTCCCTGCAGCCCCAAACGCTGCGGGGATGGATGCAGAGGCTGGTATCTGGCTAAGCAAGGAGGTCTCTCCTTCGTGGTAAACCCTGCCATGGTTTATTTTAGCAGAGTGTGTAAAGCCATGATGTCAGAGCATGAGGATACTCCCTTTTAAAGGAGGGGGGAATCAATCTCTTTTTCAGGCTGAGCTTTCAGCAGCCCACGCTGCCGCTCAGAGCGTTGATTCCCCAGATCTCCCAGTGAAAGCTACAGTAAACATCATTCACAGTTAGACCTCACCGTGCAAATAATACACCCCTCTACAAAGCCCCACTGCTGCATCCTCCTCCCGAAACCAGGGCGGAAGGATTCCCGCTCACCGAAAGCCCTGTTGCGAACGCAGGTTGTGGCGTTTGCACAGTCAGGACTGACGAGCCCATTCTCCCCACCTCTGCCCCTGTGCTGCCCTCAGCAGCGAGGGAAAACGGGAGGGAGGGCTCTTTCTGCTCCCGTGAAAGACCAATGAGCGCTGTCAGCGCCCTTACATAATTGGGCTGGACCCTCCTGCACGCAGGGAGCATCGCGCTGCACGGCACCGAGGCCATCCATCCCCACCGCCGAGATTCCCGGGGCGGGGACACCGAACCTCCGCTGGAAAAAAAAAAAAATCACTCCTGTGTGCTACAGCTTCCAAAACCACGGAAAGGAAGAAGAGAAAAAAAAAAAAAAATAGAAAGGAAGGAAAAAACCAGGCAGATTTTTTTTTTCTCCCAGGCGGGAAAAGCGTTAGTCATTCCAGCAGTGTGGCAGCAAGGGAGTAAGTGCAGCCCTCCAGAGGGAAAACTCCCAGCAAATCGCCATAAATAACTTGAGGCGGGGAGAGCCGGAGGCTGGATTATGGGATGGAGGTTTAATAACTCCCTGCTCTGCCGGCAATAAAAGCCGATCACAAAGCAAATCTCAGCCGTATGCACAGGGAAGCTGGGGAAAGGCTGGCCAGGAGCTGCCGGCAGCACCCAGGCGGACCCGCAGCCCCACCGAGGCTCCCATGGGAGACAGGTGCCAGCCCTTCCCAGGGGATGGCAGAGGGCAGGAACAATTTTACAGACAGACAGTTGTGTGGGCAAGGAGCAGAAACACTCCTTTATTTAGCTGCCAGCTCAGAGTCACCCCCCGAGGAAGGGCATCTTCCCAGAGAGCCACTATGTGAGTCCTCCATGAGCTCAATCACTTTCTTTCTCTTTTTCTTAAAAAGAAAAACACTAACCGGACAGAATCTGTGAGCAATTTTTTTTAAAATAGGATTTCATTATCTGAACCACATTCACGTAATTTTTCCCGGTCACATGGGAAAGACACAGTTTGTACTTGGGGAAAAGAAGTTTCTGAAAATCCAGCCACTGCAGCAGTTGTGAATAACAAAACAGGCAGCACTAAAGGCTTAAACCTAAGGGCCATTCCTTAAACACATGCCTCATTCCCTGGACACTGACAACAGTCAGAGGCATCCAAGAAGAGAGCACTCCCACAACAATTTCAGAAATCATCAGCACCTATTTTACTGACACAACCTTCATATCAAAACCCTTCACCATGAAAACATTCTTCTGCAGAGCTAATCATACTCCTTTCAGCATGAGAAAGAGTCACCAGGAGCCAAAGCACGTTAAAACAAGTAGTTTAGACAATTTGAAATTGTCTGTGCTTACTTATGATTTATCAGATTGGTTCCTAAAAAGCCTTTATAGGGGTGGGTCGGCTATACAAGGCTCTTCTTGATACCAGATACATTTTATACTCCATTCCATCACGTTTTTTTCAAGGTTAAACATCTAAATGTCACTCCTGGATTGCAAGATCTTTTTCTTCACTCAAGTAAGACAACAAAAACATATTGTTCCCCTGACAGACAGAAACCAGGCAACACCTAGAGGCTCCCTTTGCTGGGGCCAGCTACTGCAGGTACAAACCTGTTGGAAACAAAAGGCAGTTTTACAAAGCTCTCCGGCACACAGGCCAGTGGCACAGATGCCAGGGTCGCCCCGTGACTCCCTCATCCCTCAGGATGGGAGTCAGCTCTTCAGAGAAATCGGGGCCTCAGTTCAGTTTGTGCCAAGTTCCCTGTCTGAGCGAGGATGCTGAGCTGCTGCTGCTGTGCCCGGAATGTCACAACCATTCAGGGAACAGATGTTCACAAAAACATCTGGATAATTTAAGCTGCTTGGACCACACGTGTACTCATACAGTGCAGGGCATCACACACTGCCAGCTTGCTGCTGCACACTGAGGTGACATGGAAGTGCCATTACAAGTGGTTTCACTGGGAAATGCTCCCTTGCAGGGGCCACGGGGTTCATGCCATGAACAGCCCCTTCCTTCACCACTACACCTCTGCCCTGCCTATCCTCCTGCTTGCAACAACTCATCTTGAAAAACATTCCAAAACCGACAAATTTGGAAAAAATCACACTGAAACTTAAGGGGGTACACGCAAATCCAGCAGAACTAGTACAGAAGCACCAATTCTTAGATTCAGGGTATCCCCAGGGCCTGAAACCACCAGCCCCATCCATGCCCCTTGCCAGGCTTCCCACTGTGGAAAGGCAGCTGCAGAGCATTAGCTGTATACACAGATGGGAATTCAAAAAAAAGGAGGAGAACAATGTCATGAGAGAAGAAGAATGTTCAGCCTTGGCTCAGTGGTACTTTTAACCTGCTCACACCCCTCCTGTGACCCACAACAGCATCCTGAAGGTGACCTGCCACCTGTGCCACCAAGCTCCGAGCCGATGGTTGTGATGGACCAGCGAGGCAGAGGAGCAGCCACGGCATCCAGGAGCCCCACAGGGCAGCACAGAGAGCAGGGACAACGCCTTGGTTGGCAACCCTCAGCCACAGGCTCGTACCAGCAGAAAGTGCTGCTCTTCCGGAAGCGGGGAGGAGAGGGAGGGACCTGAAATGAAGCCATGCAGGCACATATCCTAGAAGCGGCACACTGATGGAGCACAAACCTCACAAGCAGCACGCTGAGATGGAGCAAGAGCACTTTTGCCCCACGGGAAACCAGAGAGTGGAGCTCACCAGCTCCCAGCAGCTGCGGGGCAGCAGAGCCTCTGGCTGCCACAGACATCCTCCCTACAGGACAGCCAAAAGTGAGGAGGCTCAATATCCGATCCAAAAGGATACAGACAGGAAAAGACGTCTTACATCCTCTAAAAACAGCCGCTTGCTTTTCTGACTTTTCAAATGGCTTTTATTTTTTTCTTCACTTTTCCAGACTAAACCAGACTCATCCATAAGAATGCTTTACAGCTCCCTGGCCAAACCGTTTCCCTTGCTGTCAGACAATAGCAGCCCCATGGTGCCAAACCAGCCTGCAATAAATAACCCCCAGAAGACCGCAGAGTTTCCCTGTGCCTGCATGCTCCCCCTGTGCCTTCCCCACAGCCTTTCTGCCGCTCCTTGGCCACCACACACACTTGTGCTTATCTTGGCTTTCTAAATATAACACACACAGCGAGGCAGAGAAGGCCTTACCCAGGCATGCACGCCTGGCACCAGCAGCAGCACTCACAAATCCTCCAGGAAAAGGAACACAGTGGGCCTGGGGAACAGGGAGAGCCACATATGTGGGGCCAGGAGGTGCAGAACGCCGCAGGCTGAGCGCAGCCTCCGGCTCCTCGCAAGAGCCACTGGGTGGAAAAGCAAAAGACCTAAAGCATGGAAAGAGACATGGAAAACATGGGGAGCCGTCTCAGGTTTTCTCCGAGGGAGGAGTGGGCATGGAAAAGCGTGTCTCGAGTGGGGCAGCATGAGTCACCCACACGCTGGAGCTGAGCTCTCCCCAGGCACAGTCAGAAGCCCAAAGGGATGAGGTGCTCTCCTCCTGCTGGGGAGACTCTCAAGCCCCAAGAACACTACAAATCACTACTACTAATGCTGTCATTGAGGCTTTCCCAAAATATTTTAGGGATGCCTTCAGCCACACGCCCAGGTGGGTCACACAGCACCGCCGGAGGAAGTGGCAGAGGGGAAGCCTCTGTTTCCTGACGTCAGCCCAGCTCATCGACATGTACAATTATTTTCCCAATTTGTGTCTCCACATCCTAGCCCCAGGCTCCCCGCTCCCTACAGCTCTGCAATATGCTCAGCCAGGACCTAACTGCCATGTTTTTATTTATCCTGTGCTCCACACCCTTTTCCTTGTGGCAGTGCTCGATCCCAGGGCTGTACCAACCACACAGCAGCTACCACCTAATGCTGAAGGAAAAGAAGCCTATGGAAACGCTTCTCTTTAAGCACAACTGACAACCATTTCCTGTAAATTCCGATCCTGCAGCGGCACATAATTCAAAAACTACCTGCTCCTCGCCGGCTGGAGTGGCGATGCTCGCAGGCACCCTTGGAAAGAAGGGGAAATCCCCTCTCCAAGGATGCTGGTGCCTACAAACACCAGGAAAAGCCGTCACCCCCACCCCTCACTGCCAAAGCCCCCCAGGTCCTGCCTGACCGGCCGCTGTGCATCCATCACCCACACCCCACTGCCATCCCCACGGGCGATGCTCCGGAGGCTTAAACCCGGGGTTATCCCTCCTTTCTCCCGCAGCTGGGTGGCTCTGGGGACAAAGCAACAAAACCAATGTGCGGAGGGGAAAAAAAAAAAATCTAAAATATTTTTTAAAACTGTTTTTAAAAATATAAAAAAATCAAGCGGTGTTGGGCGGGGGGCGGCCATCGGGCGGGGGATGTCCATCTAACCTTTTTGACCTGGTCCTCCTTCAGCTCCGTGAAGTAGTAGGCCAGGAGCTGGGCGGCGATCATCCTGCCGGCTGCAGCGGCGGCTCCGCGCACGCAGCGATGCGGGGCCCGGGGATGGCCGCGCCGAGCCCAGCCGAGCCGAGCACCGCCCCTTCCTCCTCCTCCTCCNGCCCCGGCCCCGGCCCCGGCCCCGGCCCTGCTGCGGCCCCGCCCGGCGGGACGTGCCGGGAGCGCGGCTCGGCGCTGCTCCCGGCCTGCGGGAGGAGGAGAGGGCAGTGCCCTGCCGTACCCCAGAGGGGTTTGCAGCAGCCATGGAGACGGGCTGCTCAAGGCTTCCCTGGGAGAAAAAAAAAAAAAGGAAAAAAACAAATAAAAATCCTTCTCGGTGGCCAAGGCCAATGGCATCCTGGCCTGTGGCAGGAAGAGTGTGGGCAGCAGGACCAGGGAAGTGATTCTCCCCCGGTAGTCAGCACTGGTGAGGCTACACCTCAGTGCTGTGTCCAGTTCTGAGCCCCTGAATTCAGGAAGGCCATCGAGGTGCTGGAGCGTGTCCAGAGAAAGGCAACGGAGCTGGGGGAGCAGCTGAAGCACAAATCTGATGAGGAGCAGCTGGAGGAGTTGGGCCTGGAGAAAAGGAGGCTCAGGGGTACCTTCTCACTCCCTTCAACTCCCTGACAGCAGGGTGTAGCCACATGGGGACAGGACGAGAGGGCATAGCTTTAAGCTGTGCCAAAGGAGGTTTAAGTTGGACATTAGGAGGAATTTCTTCACGGAAAGGGTGATTAGAGATTGTAATGAGCTGCCCAGGGAGGTGGTGGAGTCACCTTCCCTGGAGGCATCTAAGGAAAGACTGGACGTGGCACTTCATGCCATGGTTTAGTTGACATGCTGGTGTTAGGCCTAGGTGCTCTCAGGCACATGGTGTGATTCTCTCAGTGATCCTGTGTAGGGCCAGGAATCAGACTCGATGATCCTTGTGGGTCCCTTCCAACTCAGGATATCCTATGATTCTATGATAATACACTGATGGAGAGGGCCTCTCCTCCCCACGTGTGCTGCCCACAATTTTCCCACTTTGGAGCACATTCCCCAGCATCCCAAGGAGACATCCACCACCATGAGGGCTCTGAGGACCCACACACACGTAAGCAAAGTGACACAGTACCCCTCCGAAAGCTAAAGGCCAAATGCAGATGTCAAGTGACACATATCAGCAGCCCACGGGGCTCGTGCCTGCACCCTGTCCATTCACAGGGACACGAACACACACCCATGCTGGTGATGCTGGAGGTGTGATTTGCATACAGATTGTCTACCCCAGTCTAAGTGATTAAAAATCTGCTTCTTGAGTTTCCGGCTTCCTTTTCAGTGCTGCTTTAATTAAATGGTTTCACTGGCCAAAATCAAGAGCTGCTTTGGCACACACATCCTCCTGCAGACTGCCCTAGTCACTGCAGGCAGGGTGGGCAGGATTTCCTTCTCTGGCTCCAAGCTCAGAGAGACTTTCATCAAGCGTTTCACTGCTCTGCACATGTTACTCCTGCTCATTTGCTCGGCAAGCTCAGGCACAAACCCGGCCGTGCTCCCTGGCGCAGCCAGGCTGCCTCGATGCGGGCACTGCGGCAGCGCCCGGCCACCAGCACAGCTGGAGCTCACAGGGACAGGGCTGAGCTGAATCACCCCAGTGTCCAGCAACGTCACCCAATCCCTCACACAGACTGACCCAGCTCTCTCTCAGATATAATTCACTGCTCAGTCACGCTCCTCCTCTTCTGCTGGTCAGAAACTATCTTTAATTCCCAGCCAGGCTTGCTCCTGTTTTCAATCCATCTGTCATCTGCTAAGCCTTGTCTTTCATCTGAAATCACTCTCCTCGCTCTTGGGTGTTCACTTTCTATAAATACACTGAAAGTAACCCTACACGTTCTCAGCTTTTGCTTCACTAGGTAAGACAGTCTTAGCTCTTTTTGGTCTGGTACTGCTCCATTCCCACAGGTTTTATGTTAGTGGAGCTGCCTCTACGTGAGGTTTACAAGCGCTACTATCTACCCCCTCCAGCTCAGACACCTAAACACCACCTACAAACACAATCATCCCTCGGTTACCTTGCTGCAGGAATGCTTATTCATTCAAAACACTTGGGCACAAACTAGAGCTGTTTGCAACTAATCTTTGACCAAATGAAAGGAATTCAAAGCATCCCCTCTGGCTCTCAAGGAATTTGAATCAGACAACTAAAATACTCACAGTGGTCTTCTCTTTAACATGACACCTGTTGTAAGAACATGCAAGAGGAGGACGTTTGTTTTCTTAGTCTGCCAAAATTGTGATTTGGAAGTGAATTGAGAATGTCATAGATCACTAAAGTGGCCTTTGGCTCCCCTGATCTTTTGTATTATAACGTATTTCCAAACTCAGAAACAGCAGTCTCAGGTTTCCTTTAAGCTACAAGAAGCAAAAACTAAGTTCAAAACATCACTAGACAAACCCTCTTGGTTCTGTGCAATGAAAATAAAACGTGCAGACCTCACAACACCCCAAATAAATTAAATTATTAAGTATACACTGAAGCAGGAGGGGGTTCATGTGACAAAGTCGAAAGCAATTAGGGGATGGTTAAACAAGTATTGCAAATAATTGGGTTTGTCTTCTGTTGCTGTCCATGGCATTCAGGAAAAATGAACCTGACAGAGTAAAAGCCACTTGAGAAAATGTAACAGTCCATCCAGGGCAAACAGCTGCAATATTTAAATGTGTGGTATTTTTAAACTGCTCCGTGCAAGGATAAGAGCGCATGACCAGCTTTGATGCTGTAACCAGCACTGGGATGAATGAGCCTTCCTCCTGCCAGAGAGCTGGAAGGGCAGCCAGATATCCCTCTGGACACTCCAACTCTTGGCAAGCCCTCCTTGCACTGCCAGGCCAGCAGTGAGGCACAGGTGTTATTTTGGGGGCGTCTGGGAGGAGCTGTGCACAGGCTGCCGGGCAGGAGCAACCAGCTCTTCACCTCTGCCTCCGTGAGCCTCTAACTGCCGTAGCATCAAGCCCTGGGTTTTCCCTTCTGCTTTACTGGAAGGGATCAATTCAGCAGCCAATTAATTACGGGCACCTCACGTACTCTGCCAGGCATCCAGCAGGCTATTTTGAAAGCCACTGTCCTTTAAGACAAATTACTGGAGGCTGAACGTGACACCTGATGACTTGCAGCTATTTTGATTGCGCTCTAATCTTATTGTCCCCATTTAACGCTACCCAAGTGTTTCAACTGACCAAAGTAATTCTGTGAATCAGCTCTCCTGGATGTGGGTTTGATTTTTTCCCCATTTGCTTATTTTTTCATTAAATGTTCACTGCTCTATACAAGTCTACATTCCAATTGAACTATACAGCGATGGGATTTTTTGTTTAAATCTTATCACATAGTTTTGATGTACACGGCTGATAGATGCTTCTTACTTTTGTAAGAAAAAAATAAAGTTATAGTTTTGTTTGCTGGGGTTTTTTAAGTGTCTGGAAAATGCTCGATCCCCTTTTCTCCCACAGTGCATTTTCCTTTCTCAGTTCTCAAAGCAAAGTGAAAGAAAGCAGCATCTCTAATAAACAGTAAGTTCCCAGTTCGTGACAGCAGTTCTGGCTAACGACGGAAAGCTCCCATTCCAGGGTAGAAAATCAAGTGCTTGCAAAGAAGAAATCACCATTCATTTGTGCTGAACTTAGTGCAGAAGCTACTACAAAAATCTAAAAGCAGCAGAGATATCAGTTTGATGAGCAATTCAGTCGAACAAGGTTAAACACATGCAGTTTCACCTTGCCAGGAGGCACAGCAAGCAGCCGCTACCTACCACACAGCCAGCCAGCGTGTTTTGTCTCATGTTTTCCCTATGAAGAAGCCAAATTAGCTAGGAATGCTATGAGGGGAGCTCATTCCCTGCATGGGAAAGGCCACTTCATGTGCGGACAGAGCGGTGCACACTTAGAAAGTGGGTTTTACACTCCTGGTACAGCATTCCAGAAGTATGTTTCCAAAGGATGTTTTAGGCACAAAGACTAACAAGGGGTTTGGCCCATTCTTCTGGAGATGCTCCAGAAGGGTGAGCTACTTTTTAATGAAGTCCCTTTGGAAAGGTTTTAGCGCACTACTCACCACAAGTGAGCATTTGAGGGCTGAAGACACTACACAGGCCTGTGGGTTTTGAGACTTCAATCCCTCCAAAGACAAGGCAGTATTTCCGTGAGGTGTGTACTAAGCAATTAAGGATCACGAACAGCCATGTCTGGACTCTAGACTGTGGCCATGGTGAGAGGACAGTGGAGGAGGAAGCATATGCAGCAAAGGAGGGGTGTTGTCTACTGGTTCACCTGGGAACAGACACTCCTGGGGCAGAGGAAGGTGCTCTGTGCCTCAACTCCCCATACCTGAGCATCAGTCAGCTGTGTTGGCTTTTAGTTCTCTAAACCAGCTGCTGTTCTTCAGCATCAGAGGGATGCAAAGGACATGACCCCCACAAAACCAAGAAAACCAGAAAGCAGGTAAACACAAGCCCCAAACTCATGGCTTTCAATTAAGCCCCATTATTTGGAAGGCCTGGATGATGATTTCTTTCTCAACTTCTTAGTGATTGCAATGTTCATGAATCTGGGGACAAACCCAATTATTCCATCTTTTGTTAACTGCTACTTCCAAAAGCTATGGGCTGCGTGAGCAATCCTGCAAAGGACTTCCCGCATCTGCACACATGTGGGGAAAAGAGGGAACGGCTCCCTGGAGTCACACCACGACAAAATTTAACCTCTAGCTCCTGTGCTGCACAGGGGTAGAGCAGAGCTACTCTATGCTGCTTTCCAGCCCACTGAGGTTTTCCAGCACAGGTCCAGCCTGCTGACATCCCTTGGCACTTTGCATGCAAGTCCACCCACTTTGCTCTTCCCCTACACACCAAAAGTGAAACACAAGTGCAATCCATCCAAACTCATCTCTTTCTTTTTTCCCTTCCTGTCTTAGATATTCACCACTGCACCTTCTTTCTCTCCAGTGTCAGAAGTACAACTGATTTCCCATCTCTGCAAAGGAAAGCAATAACTATTCCAGTTTTCTGACTCAGCTTGGGCCCTGCACTAGTTAAACATTTTTCCCATCAAGGTGAGAACTGCTGCACCAAGCAAGTATTTTTTATGGTGCATTCATAGTAAGTCATTATTGCAGCTCATATACCTATAAAGCAGACCATACACGCAGATGTATTTATATGCACACAGAAACATATCAACAAACTCCGTTTGTAAGGCAATGCAAGGGCGTTGGTTTTAGGGGGATGAACTCCATGTCAAGGAACTGCCTTTCCTGACCAGAAGGTGAAACATTTGTTTCATTTCATAAAACATCTCTTGACTCCAGCAAACTGAAATAAGCACAAATGTGGGTATCTTATATCTACGAAATGTCCAGTGCTAATAAACAATGTTAAAAGAAATGACGCTGAAAGAGGGGCAAAATGTGGAGTGCAAATTGCTTTGAAATTCCAAAAGTGGCCAGTTTAGAGTATTTTCAGTTGTTCAATTCAAATCTCTTATCTTCAGAAGAGGCAGTTCAACACCAGTTAAAGGATGGCTGCATAACCAGCAACTCAAGTTATGAGGTAGTTACAATGATTTAAACAAAGGAAAATATAACCTAATTTACTGTACTACATGGAGACAGCTTTCCTAAATCTGCTTTCAGCTGCTCACAGATCATTGAGCTCGTTTGTCAAAGTTTAACTCTACCACACCCACTGTGTGGGAAGACTTACAAAAACAAAGCCGGTCCTTCATCCCTACAGAAAGCAGTTAACCCCGGCAGACAGCTGGTTTCTGTGCACCATCCCAAGAAGGTTTGAATGGCAGAGTCCAAATCAGTGCAATTTAACGACAGCACACCTTTGCTATGTGAGCAGTAAATCCATAACCAAGAGCTTGTACTTTCAGCTTAGGGAACACAACCTGCCCCTCTTTTCTGGCTTTCCACTAACACCAAACACGGTGACACCTCTCAACCCAGGCTAAGAGGCCAGTTTTCACTGAGGATACACATTTCTCCTTGATCCAGCATTTGATGCTAGCAGAAATCAGTTTGTATCACCAGTCCCAGACCCACAGGGGTGCCAGCCTTAATTTCCGAGGCTCCAGGTTTGTGCTCCTTTTCCAGCAAGACCCAGTGTAAAGGACTCTCCTCCAAGGCCAGTTAATATTCTCACAACATGGGGCTCTCTGCAGTAAGTCAAGGACCTCCACCCTTTAGCCCAGACGGGGTGTAAAGCAGGTACTTACTTGACACAGTGGGGAGCAGCAGGAGCCAGGTACGTCCACAGCATTCGGCTCCTTCCGTGTGGCCATAGCAGGAGCACCACTTGCTACGTCACATGGTCATCGCAGGGGACTGTCAACAAAAAAAGAGGCAGAATTGCAGGTTTTCACATCTCCCTCCACAGCCTCAAGACGTCTCTGAAAACCACACACTCCACAGACAGGTGCTCTCTTAAAAACCCATCCAGCAGCCGGGATCCAGCAGATGCACACTCACTGTTAGCATCACCCCAAGAGAGAGGAAACTGGGGACATATGGACTATGGAGCACAAGTGTGACCCAGAAGAATGGTGGAAATGGGGAACATGTTGGCTAAGCACTGGCCCTCACATGGCTCCAAGATACTGTGGTGCCCTGAGATTCCTTCCATGTAGTACAGAGAAGGAGGGCTTAGCAAGCAAATGTAAAAAATAAATAAATTTTTTAAAAAACCCAAAACAAAACAAAACAAACAAACAAACAAAAAAAAACCCCTAAAACACCTGAGTCCTGTTAACAGTTTGCTATTCAAATTAAAAGAACCCACAAACCCTTGAAAAAACCAAAATATTCACATTAAAAATCAGTACAGGAAGTCGCAGATGCTGGGCTTGCAGCTAAACATCATCCAGAAGAAACTGCAGACTTTGAGCTGCTTTGTGATAATCTTGTGATACTTTTTTTTTTGGCTAAAATCCAAAGCTCTCTCAATAGCGTCTGGAGGCAGATACAAATAGCACCTCTGAGCAAAATTTTGGATTCTTCAACTTTACAGACTGCTGTCATGAAACATTTCAGAGTGGAATCAGAAACCCAGTGAGGTCAGCCTCAGCCAGGTCCTTGGGCATCTACGTGGCCTGTTTGGGGTTGTCCTCTCTCCCCACCCAAACATTTCTTCCCTCAAGCCACTCTGGGTCTCTCAGATTTTTTGTTGTGGCAGTGGGACTGAAGGCTGTCTGTGAGGAAAAGTGGGAACTGCCCCAAGCTGGACTCTTCTGCTGCTGGAATTCCATGGGAAGTCTGTGGTGGCACATGTATCCATACTGGTGGATATTGGTGCACACTGATAACACTTCTACACTGGGGAAGGTGTTGCATTGATCTTGTCTTTGTTTCTCGCCATCCAAATCCATTTTAATTAATATTCCCTAAGCGCAGTCAGTTTTGCCCATGATGGAGTTTGGTGACCTATCTCCCATCCTTATATCCATCCATGAGCTTCTTCCTCCTATTCTGTGCCCCGTTTTGCTCAGGAAGAGACTGCAGGCAGGCTGGGTGGGTGTCAGGCAGCCAGATCCAGTCAACCTGCCACACCAGGTCAAATACAAATCCAGAAAAGGTTCTGGACCCCTATCTTAATTCTCAGATTTTCAGACACAAAAAGAAAAGTAGAGGTGGAATAAACAATTTTCAATAAACAAAACTTCATGCATGTGTCAGAAGGCAAGCTCTTGTTTTAATTGAACAGGTTTCTCCATCCCTCTGACCCATTCCTTGTAGGAAACCTGAGAGGTTGGCTTCACAACATAGCTACAAAAGATGGGTGATGGACACTTTTTTTTTTTTTTTTTTGGTAATATAAAAAAATAAGCTTTTCTTGTCATCTCTGTGCTTCAAATGGGGAACCCAGCTCTGCCGACTTCCTGTTCAACAGCTCTGCCCCCAGATTTCAGCTGCAGTCCCAGTACTTGCTGCAGCAAGAGATAACCCCGTCCTGCTTGTCTTTCCCTTCCCTTCTTGAAGAAGATAGAGTTTTTAGGAAAGCAGTTGTTTTCTCACAAGACCCCCTATATCTTAGACCACTACAGCTCATCCCTGCTGGCTCCTCTGACAGCTCCTGAGTTCACCACTCCCATCTGAGACCTGACCCAACACTGACAGACCCATGGGCATCCCTGTCTCCCAGCAGGGTATTTCTACTCTGACATTTGACATCGGTACGAACAAATGTTTTAATCACAAGTTTTATCTATAACCTTGTTTTGGACAGATAACAGCGACAACAGCCTGTGGCTACCAGTCAACATCCAGACCCAGAAAATACCCTCGGCTGCTTTATCACCTGCCCTCAGTATCAGGTTCTGCGGATTCAGGCCGCCAGCAGGAAGCTGCAGGGATGCAGGTGTGGCACAGGTGAGGAGCTGTCGTGTTTTACAGCATCAGCCTGGTCAGCCCCTTCCCTCCCCTCCCCACGTGTCACTGCACGTGGTTTAACAGATGCTCCCCTGGCTGCTGGGATGAGCACCGTCCTTGCAGAGATTTGCCAGCACCCCAAGTACCCCAAGGGGACTTTTGCCTCACTCTGCAGCACTGCATATTCAGAACAGCAGGGTTTGACTTGGGCTCTTAAATTTTGACCAGAGCTGGGACAATAAATCCAAACTACTTCCAACTGCACAAGAGGAATTTGCTTTAAAAAAACCCCGAATTTTTCACATACCCTTGGCTTTAGCTGGAGAGCAGTCTGGACAGTAAGACACAACCACCAGCACAAACAGGATCCCAAATATATTTGAAAAGCAAAAGAGCCTCTCTGCAGTCGAATGACGATGGCGCTTCATTTGGATCTGCTTTCCAAACACTTCCACAGCACTCCCTTCCAATCACAACATGCCACTTTGAAATGCCAGTACCACTTAGCTCCTGAGCCTATTAGACCATGAAGCAATACACCCAGAGAAACAAAAATAACCCAGATACCTACTTTAGCAGCCAGTTGAGTAGACAGGTGTTATCCCGAGGGCTCCGTGGCAAAAGCATCCTCAGCAAAGCCATACCTTGACCTTTGCACGACGGGCGGCATGAAGCTGGTCTCCAAAAGCCAGAGTGTCTTCCCAAAAGGTGCTAATATTAACTATAGCCCTTTGTTTCTTTGCACTCAAGGTTTCTCCCCGTCAGCTTTCTGGCATTTGCCAGCGTGGTGCACGCTTTACTGGGCAGATATTGAGCTGCAAATTCCTTCATACTTCTCTATCCACAGCATTCTGCCGCTAAAGCTCTAGCCGGCCAGCAGATGAAAATGCCACTTACTGCTTACTCCTGCTGCAGTTTGTTGAATTAAAACCTCTTTGTTTGCAAGCTGTAAACAAATTCTTCTTAATCTTTCAATAAAAAATGTCAATTATGCTCTCTAACAATGTAACTTCATTGTGATGAAAGAAGGCATTGCTATTGCTCTAATCGTGATAACATATCAGCTGCTTTTAGAGTCAATTCCTTTTTGTGCAAAATTTAATGACCATGCAATTATTCAAATTTCAGACTAACAGACTGGGCTTTAGACCTACAGCTCTGAAAACCCTTTAGACCTTGCTCTGAAAACACACACTTGAAAGCAACAGAAAAGGCTTTAGAGCAGAATTTCTGAGTTCAGAACACAAAACACCTTTACAATTCCTTCAGCACAGCCGGACTTGGGCCCATGTTAAACACAGCTACTTCATTGGAGAGCCAGGGAAAGAAAGCCAAATTCTCAGCACGCTGTTACAGGCACTTCCCAGGCCCTTGGCTTTCATTTGGCTTCACTGGGAACTGTGTTTATGTCCAGTTTCCTCGACGCTCTCTGGTTTCAGTGCATTTCCTGCAGAATCGCTGGCCACAGCAGATGTGCCCTTCAGGCATTTAAACTTTTTTTTTTTTTTTCCTCATGCCAGTATTTATCCCATTTGTTTCCAGAATCAGCTGCTGCTCCCAAATGAGCGTCCGTAACTTTCCGCTTTGAAGTATCCGGGATGTGCCTGCTGGGAAAGCACCTTCCTTGTTTACCTGCTCAGACCCTCACAGACTTTCCCTCCACGACTTTCCACCACCCATTTTCTCCTCCTGCAGAGAGCTCCCCTCCAGGACCAAGGTGTCCATCACCAGCTGGTCTGCTCTATTAACCACTTACATCCCAATCCCAGTCGTGCTTTATTTATGCTTCCATGCAGCCACAGCCAGAGGTAGCTGCTGCCCCAGGATCTCAGCTCAGCCCACAGGTGAGCGCTGAGGGGAATGCCTGGGCTAAGCTCAGCCCCGCAGGTCTCACCCCCTCCACATCTCCCTGCTCTTCAGCTCTTGTGGCAACACAGAAGAGCCTTTTTTTAGCTCCCGGTAGGGGATGAAGCCTGACACGATGAGGACAGTCCTCTACAATGGCCTGGCGGGCAGCAGTCCCAGTCCCACAGCGACACAGATGGCCCAGCATCCCTGGCCAAGCCAGCGCTGTGGGAACGGGGGCTTCCCAGGTGCACAGGAACCTTTGGCAAGCTGAACATCCAAGCAGCAAAATGAGAACAAAGACAGCCCTCAGAAACGTAAATTGGATCAATAACACCGCTGGGTTTGAGAACAGAACCCTGTTCTGAAATGCCTGAGGCTGGGAGCTACATCTCACCTCCAAATCCAAATGAAATGGATGCCAGTGAGGTAGCAAGCCCACTGCCTCCTCCCACTGAACAATAAACACATTAACCACTTAACTCAGTTACCTCCCTTGAACAGTCCTTGTAATTAACAGCTCTGAACCTTTCACACCTTGCATTGCTCTCATCCCTTTTCTTTGCCATTTAAACTTAAAGTTGTTATGATATGCAATAACGAATTTATAGGGAAGTTTTGACTATTGATGTGCCATACTCTTCACATATCTCTCCCCTCTTCTCCAAACAGCCTTTCTCCTTTCCAGCAAAAGAATAAAATAACATATAGTGGCAGTGAAACAGACTCAGTCTCCCCTCGTCTCTTTTGGGGTTTTGTTTGGGTTTTTTTTTTTTTTAATATAGCTTTGGTTTGGTTTTTTTCTAGTTTTAACTTATTTTTCTAGATAAAACTAAGAATTTGGGTTGTTTTGGGAGGGTTGGGTTGTTTTGGGTTTGGGATTTTTTTTTAATAACCGATCAGGAAAGATCAAGTCTGAAAGGACCTTCTTCCACTCCTCCCAGCAAGCTCCTGCTTGCCAAGATTCCCCAACATGTGGTTCTTCAACTCCTGCACAGGAAACCTCCCACCTGGAGCCCTTTGTCCATTTTCCTGTAGCCAATTCCTTGTGCCAGTGGGAAGGGCTTTCTGGAGGCAGCCATGTTTACCAGGTTTCTTACCAAATCTGTTCTCTCTTCACAGAACACGGCTTTTACTGGCTCTAGAGGGGCCTGGGCTGTGCGAGGGCCCCGGACACAGAGTGCAGGTGAAGTGTTAATGCTGAGTAGGGAAAGGGCTGGCATCTGGAGGGTGCTAAAAAAGCACACAACAAGATCAAAATTATTCTGGCATTCCCCTCTCAGACAGACATGACCCATCATGTTTACAGCACCTTCGGTGTGCACCTGCAAGGTGATACTATCAATGAGAGGAAGGAAAACAATAATTAAAATTTTGGCGGTTTTATATCTTGCTTTCCACATCAGCTTTACGGAGTGGACTCAGTGCTGGGACAAAGAAGATATCTGCCTTATTTCCCTTCCTCCTCTCACCTCAACAGGCCACCCATGCACGGGAATAGGTCCCTTATATTATTATTTTATATCTATTTAGGTATTTATCACTTGACAAGTCTGAGAAGTGCTCTGGGTAAGCCCCCATGACAGTTCAAGGCAGTGGTGGTCCTTCCTAGAGAAACCAAAGGTTTACCTAGAACAGGACAACATTCACCAAGCCTCCTGCTCTCCCTGCCTCACTCCCCTTCCACCTGATTCCTATGGTGACCTCAAACCAAAGCCAGCTCATTTCACCAAACACAAAGAAACAAATCAAGAAAGATCAAAGAAACAATACTTTCATTTCGGTATTACCTACATTTCAGCCTCAAACTCCTTTACACTAATCTGCTAATCCTATATAATATTGACTTCCCAAGAAGGGAGATCATGCTAATCAGGATTTCTGAAGGATTTCCACATGATCCTATATTTACTTGTGAATTTTGTCAGAGTGACAAAGGGAACATGTCACCACCAAGCTGCAACTGCATTTTCTCTGGGTTATGAGTCAAGGGCCAGTGCTGTCCAAATCTACAGCCACCAAAATGTGTCTCTGGCAGGCAAAACAACGTATTTAGGATTATTGTTTCCCCACATATGAAAGGGTAACTGCAATCATCTACTGGGAATTTCTGAAAGGCTCAAACCTTATTTCCTCCACCCAGTAATACTTCGATCACACCTGTGACTTACGTATCTTTCAGCTTTCCAAATCACATGTGCAACCTAGATGTGAAAAAAGATGTTCATGTCTTCAAGAAGCATCAAAACAAAATCGATAAATTCAAGCACTAAATGTATTACCTGGAGGGAAAGCAGGCAGAAATGAAGCATCACAAAGCTATCCAAGAAGCAGTAGAAAAGAAAAATTAGAAAAATAAAAATCTAAGATGTGAAACCAGAACAATCCCATTTTATTTTATATTGGCTAACAATGCCATGTGATGAACTTCAGCACATACTGTTCATCATAAGATATGCTGTGGCCTCTACTTTTATTGCGAGCTAGGGCTTTAAGCTGAATCACCACACATGATGGTAGAGATGGCAGAGAAGTGTTTTGCTTCAGCAGTTTAATATCTGTACAAGGGAGGCTGCAAGTTTGCACCAGTCGCTGAGTTTCCACATGTCGACATAATCGGCATGATGCTGCATCATTACCCAGATGGAGAATGTTCTGGGTTAGAGAAGGCTGAAGCCTCCTGTGGTTTATGGGATGCCTGAGAAACCACAAGTGAAGTTTGTATCCCTGGTCAAATCCACAGTGGCCAATCCCGCCCTTCTCCAGGGCTGCCCAGAGAACCTTTGCTCACTCCCTCTCAGAGTGCAGCCGCCCTGCCAGCTCAGATGCCATCTCCCTGCCCAGCAGATGTGTGTCAGGGCTGTGTGGGAGCTGCCTGGCTCCAGCTGCCTGCAGGAAAGGCAGGAGCACGCCTGTCCTGGGCCTCAGGGACCTCGGCAAGAGCCGCTGAGCACTTTGCGAGCAGTTTTGGGTCTGTGTGATCGGATTCCACGACACCCACAGACTCAATGGGAAAAAAAACCTGCTCACGCAAAAGAATATTATTGTGTGGGCCTAATCTACTGCAGAAAAGGAGTAACTGAAGCTGAGGTGTAAACTGACGTCGTGTGAGTATTTTGTTTCCCAAAAAGATGAAAAAGAAAAGTCAAAGCAAGATAGGATTTCTTGCCAAATGTGAGGGGTTTACCTTGTTTTGTTACTGATTTGCATTCCAATTTTGCAGAACAGGCTTCAGAATAAAAGTACAAAAGGTATTCTGCACCATACTCATGTCACCATCCTGGGGCAAGACTGCATCACCTCATTCCAGATGTACAGGGACATACTTCATCCACAGGTGCGCTTTTGTAGATTAGCAGAATCCACTCCCCCAAAAATGCCCAAAACCACACAGATAGTACAAGATTTCAGGTGCCAAAATCCCTGTTTCTCCCTTTGGGGCCTAAAAGAGCCTAGAAGAGCTGTTCTAGGCCCTATATAACCTCAGTACCTGATTTTTTTTTCTTCTACACCCAGTCCCTCCAAATTTAACCTGTTCATCACCAGCAATAAAATTCCATTCCAGACAACTGCCCTCACTACATAGGAAGCTTTGGTTTCTGCAGCTCTGCGGATTCTGAAATATAAAGAAAAAGTAAAATACTAAGTTTCTTGACAGAAGGAGAAAAACATTAAATGTAACATGAGTTCACAACTTGTGTCTTCCCAACTGCTCAGTACAGTGAGCTCAGCACCACGAGGAATTCCTCCAGAAGTGAAAATTATTTGCAAGTATCTTTTACCCATCCAGTAACTCCAACACAGACACAGAGCTGTTGACACATTTTGGTTTTTTTAAAAAACTACAAAACAGGAAAAGTCTGTAGCTTCCAATTTTGAATTTGTGATTGCTAAATTTAAACCCAGCGGCGGCCTTGTTACAGATTATTACATAAACCCAACTGCTTATCCCCCCGCACCACAGTTACTTTTGACCTAGCTAGGCTTAAAGCACATTTCTTGGCCCCACTTTCTGCTGTCAGCCCGCAAGGAAGCAAATATCCACAAAGAGAGGATTAAAGGAGATACAGGAAGACTTGAGAACAGAGAAGAGGCAGGATACAGATCTGCTGCTTCTCTGGACCACATTATTGTTTTGGTTTGTTCTGGGTAAATCAGGTGAGGGACATTTGGTCACACAAGGCCATGAGTCCTATCCACAAATTGCCTTCACAGTCAGTGAAGTTCTGCTGAATGCTGCTGCAGATTTAGATTGAAAGAAAGGTTTAGGTTAAAAGAGTTATGCTTTAGGAAAGCTCCAACTTGCCTGCATGTTCTTCCCACAACTCAGAAGATGCACTAGACAGAGAAGCAAAGGCTCACAGCACCACAGATTTATTTACAAACAGACTATAAACAGGCAAAGCAGCAGGCAACAAAAAACAAAAACCAAGGATAAACTCCTTTACGCAAAATGGAGACAATTCTCTTGGGAACAGGCAAGAAGATAACAGAGGGAAAACAAAGAGGAGACTTTTAGAAATTCAGGTGATTTTTTTTCTCTCTACACAGCTATTTTGGTGGCCTGTCTGATACCCTCTGTGTAGCCCTGACATTGACATAGCAGACTCTGTCGCTCCTTCTACATTCTCCCTTTCCTTCAGTATCAAAAGAATCAGTCACAGTCAGGATCCATCCAGCATTGGTTTAGCTTTATGTGACTCAGATGCACTGACATATTTTGACACAAACTGCTGTTCTGTGGAATCAGATTTTTTTCCTTTACATTCGTCTATTAAACATGCCTCCTGCACTCAGGGAAGTATTCCATTACACTTGAACCAGTGCAGCAGTGGGGGGAGCATCATTGACCAAAGTCAATTAATTTATTTCACCAGCAAGTTTATTGTAAAACCTGTGAAGCATCGAACAAATATGTCCACTAGATAAGATGCAACATCAGAATCCCAATATTCTTTGAGCCAGGCCAAGACAAAAGTAAGCACACAAATCCTAAGAAACTGGTGATAAACCCAGTTGTGGTGCAGTAGCTTAATTAAGATGTTGTAAAAAGACACATTTGGGTTGATTTTGTGTTTGTTTGCTTTGCTTTCACTCTCCCATGTGCATTATAGATGCACTGCAGGAAGTACAGAACTGAGTAGACTGTGGTATGCCAAGACGTAATGCCAGTGGGGAGCAGAAACACCTAATCCAAGTTACCAAAGGACAAAAATCACAATCCTGGTTGGTCAAAACCAGCTGCTCCCCAAAAACAGGTACCTGTGTACTGGTGTCTGGCAAAGCTATCTTGAGTCACCACTCAGCAAATCCCTACTGCACACGCCTGGCAGTGCTGAAATTACTCCACACTCATTTCTACTTCTGCCCGACATTATGCAATCTTTTTGCAACGGCAGTAATGAGGGCAGCTCCCTTCCCACTTCCATCTTCAGAAAGCATGAAAGTCACATCACACTGGGGTGCCAGTTCCTTCACTGTTTCCCGCAGGACCCTAGAAAAACTGAAAGAGAAGGGAGAGAAGAACAGAACATTTTAGCAGCTGCTTTCTGATCCCAGATCTTTGTATTTACTTATAAGCAAGGAACCATAACCTCAGCCAACATCTTCCACAGCATTGCTTTCATCTGCTTTTCCTCCTATTCATGAAAGATACAAATTTCTATACATAATCAGGTTCTAATTTTTATTTCTCTGCTTGAATTTTGTTCAGCATGATGCCACACACTGCCCGCATCGCTAGAGATGATGAAGGAGGTTCTCTTCTCCCAATTCAAAAGCTGATGCATCTATTTCTAGGCTTTGCTCACAAAATATTGACCCAACTCCAAAAACTCAAGACAGCTTTCCATCTGAGAGACTCAGATATTGCAGAAATCTGCCAAAACACTGGAAAATAAGTATTGGCTTCACTCAACATCCCAGAAAAAAGAGCCTCCCAGTGGTAACTGGATTTGACTTTTCAATTTTTGATCCTTTGGCTAGGCAAGGGAAATGACAAAATGCAGGGAAATATGTTAGATCCTTACCCTCTCTCAGGTTTTTAATCACCTCAGCAGAAAGCTGGTACAGTTTGGTGTGTTTTCACAGTGAAAACGAGCAAACAGCAAAGGGAAGTGGTACCAAGGTACTCACTGCGGATGGAGCTTGTACAGAGTCCCATCTACTCCAACAGTGATTTGCAAGCGCTCCACACCTCGGTTCTCCCTCTTCTTCTCCACAATAGCGGCCAGCCCTGCCCCACAGAGCTGGGCAGCTCTTCTGGAGACGACTCCACACACCTCCTTCACAATGATGCTGTCGTCACACGTGCTGTCCAGGCCGAGCTGCTGCAGGATGCGCCGCACTTGGAGGAGGGCGAGGCGGTCACTGCGCACAGGGAAGCACACGGAGCAGCAAGGCATTAGGGAAAGCTCCAGCAGCTGGGACCCATGTGAGTCAAAGGAAATGGGACCACTTCAACTCTAACACTCCCCAGTTCTCTTAAGGCAGATTTTTGTCTGAGTTCAGCTTGCAAACTTGCTCCTGCCATGCCCTTTGCCATGTCAGGCTGTATCTGCAGAAGGCACGATTCATCTAACTCCTCAGGTCATGAGGGAGCAGAGCCAGATCAGCCACCTGACTGCTACTTTAGATCTCAAGGCTGAGACACTCCTTTCAAGGCTTTCCACAGCAGAAAAAGTTTCAAATAGCCTGGAGTCCATTGCAATCATGTGCAGATATATAAGTAAGCACAGATTCATGTATCACTGACTTCCTTACTTTCTTAAATAAGCACTATTTTAAGTCCCAGAAGAAACACTTAGCTTGATGGCTAAGGCATTCAAGATAACTCAGTTGTGTGGACAGGAAATTATAATTCATATAATTACAGAAAAATTCGATAGTTCCCCCAGTTTCTCATTTTTCACTTTTATTCTAGAGATGGGGGATGCAGAAAGAAGAAATCTATAACTGATTTAATTGACTTCTTAAAGGAAAGAGCTCCACACACTTGCAAAAGACTTTTCTAGGTGTCCCAGAAGACTTTAAGGATTTAAACCATGTAAATCTAACAACTTTACCTCTCAATCTGAGACAGGAATTTTGTTTCAAATATGCCTCTTTTCCTGAGTGATTCCGAAATGTGTCCTCTGAACAGCAGCCCTTGTTTGGTTAAGTCGATCAGAATTTGCCTTACTATTTCTCCTAAGTACATTCCACTGGTCATTTTTTCATACCTGTTGGGTCAAAAGAGGAATAAAAACCGTTCATTTGAAGAGACAGCTCTGTTTTGAATGAGTGGTATGTACATGGCCTGTGAACTCCAAAAAAAGCAGTCCAAGCTTGCAGAGCAATAGCCACTGAACATCTTTCAATCATCAAAAATCTGTTGCAGTGACTTCAAGTGCAAACATTAATTGCGCTATATTTACCTATGCCAAATGCTGACAGAAGCAGAAAAAACCCTTGCAGTATTAAACTGATAATAGTGTTAAAGCCAGAGTCCACAGTGAAGTGAAGCCCTTCCCTGTCCCTGCCATGCATTCACCTGTGAGTCACACCTAATCAATACTGTCTTTACCCAAGGAAGAACAGTCACGTTCAGCTTATCCTCCTGTTCGAGTTGTATTTTACCTTTGGAAAATCACCCTAAGAGGAAGAACAAAACATGGCCTAGACTCTGCAGGGAAATCTTAAAAGCTGCACTGTTTGGTAACTGCTTTAAGATGAAAACAGTGCTGTGGTAACAATGTACGTCTCTGACTTTTTCTTTGGGGTTTTTTTTGATATCTAGGTTACTTACCAAGCAACAAAAGAAATGCAATATTAAAATTTCCTTTCTGATTATTCATTAAGCATAATTTTAAAAGCAGCCAGTGTGTCTCAAAGACAAACTTCATCAGGCTCTTGGCATCAGGACCATCACATTTACCTCTGTTTCCCTGGGTTTAGTGAGCCTTCGTCTACTTCTTTGTCATATTTTGTCCTGATGTGGTCAATGCAGCCGTTGTCACCAAATGCGCCCCATTCTGTATTAATGCACATTTTTCCTTCATTCCCTTCCACTATTTCTATGTTTTTCATGTCCTCCATGTAGCAAACATTGCTGCCTGTTCCTAGAAGGAAAGAAATGACAAGACTTCAGCTGGAAAAGTGAAGCAGCGCCAGAAACTCATGGAAGATGATTGCAGTGTCCATCTTAAAGTTCTCTTTGCCATATCTCAAATTTCAAGGTCCCTTCCAACACAGGCCTTTCTATGATTCTTTGCTTAGATATATTTCAGGATCAAAACTTGGAGGAACTTACTGAGGGAATCATGTAAAAAGCCCAACAAGAATTCATTCAGATTTTTAAAAATATTTGCTTGTTCCATGGTCTGTGACCTGGCTACACAGTAAATACGAATACACTTGTCAAAACACAAATTCATGCTCTCTCTGCTCATATTCTTTTACCCTGCACACACTTGTTAGGCACCATTAGAGATAGGATCAAAAATCCAACAGGTTCAGGAACTTATCTGCTACAGGTGTTGTTAAGATTCCTGCTGAATACAACAAAAATCTGCCAAAACCCCAAGCAACTAAAATCATCATATATCAAACTCAAATAAAAGATGCTGCTTTGCAGATTCCAAAGCCCAGCACTACAGAGGTGCTTTCTTCTCACCATGGTCACTTGACCATCACTGTACCTGCAATAAGGCCAATCTCACAGTTTGGATCCTCATACCCACAAGTCATCATGGTCCCGACTGTGTCATTCACCACTGCTACAATGTCCAAGTCAAACTCCTAAAACACAAGTCACGATCAGTAGTGGAATGCCGGAGGAAGAGTGAGGGTGCATTAAATACATCAAAATGAGCAGAAAAAAACAGCTCACATTTCTTCTCCTGATGGCCTCTCTCAGCATATCGACAACATCTTCCCCCTCACAGTCTGTAGCCTTGAATCCTTTTGTCCATCCCACAAGTGTTCCCTGAAACAGAAGAGAAAGAAAGTCCTAAGTGACGACAAAGAGCAGACTGTACATTGCAAGCATCAGCTTTTTCTTGCCTCCCACCCCAACGCTTTTTTTTCTTTGCTTTTTTTTTCAAATAACGTATTTCTCTGGACAGGTTACTGAGAGTGTCTAGTGCAGGCTGTGCACATGTACCTTTGTTACCAACTGCTGATGGTTGTGACTCCAAGATTACTCAGCTATTTATCAAGGCACTGCACTCTGTGCCTTCTCAATCTCATTTGGAAAACCTCACCCCTCGGGCACACAGCCATTATATTACCTGTGAGGGAAAGACTGCAAAAAATACTTTTGCCGTAAATCATTAAACACCCATCAAACATTAATGAATATCTACTGTTAATTTTTGGGTCATTTACTGAAGGACATTTGGTATGATCTCACAACTCCAGGCAACACTAATTTGTTTCTTTTCAGACAATAACCTGGACTGGCACAAGTTGATTTCCAGGTTACATGAAGTAATTGGCCCTACACTTCCTAAGTGGCTTTGGACTGTCTGTCCAAATAAGAACAAAGGAAAAAAAATAGAGGGTAACAGGGAGAAAAAGCTGCTATTAAGAAACACCCTCAAGTTCTAGCAACAGTAAAAGACCAAACACACAGGGCAACATATTATGGGACCCTGACACAGATGTGTCTCACTTAGTTTGCCACCAATACTGTGGAATTTGCTTCCTAATCATTTGTCAAGACGTAAATGCCATGCTGTAGGTTTGGAAGGCATATGAATTCATGTCTCCACAAAAGGCCAAGTCCTGTTGCTATACTCTCAACTGTGAGCTGAAAATTGAGACAGAGCAGATTAGTTTCCAGGCTTAAAAGCTATTGTGAAACCCACTAGAACATAAAAACATTCAATAAAATAGCAGTCTCTCATTTCCCCAATATCTGACTAGAACTAAACAGCACAACATCCCCTGCCCCTCTTTGGAAATTCATAAAAATAATCTTTCCTTACATAAGATCTGAAAAGGAAAATGATATCTGTCAAAAAGCCAACTCTTCTAAGGTAACAAGGAAGTTCAGGTCTGTCCACTGACACTCAACAAAAAGAAGATAATGTAGTGCAGAAGTTACACAGTCAGAGCTGTGCAGCACAGCTTGGAAAACAACCTGGGATTGTAGCTGAGTAAGCAGAAGGAGCCATTTGTTATCTCTTGCCATTGAAGTGTTAAGGCAGCGTAAGGAGATTTCTGGGTTATTAAAAATAGGCAGTTCATTTTGCTGTCATGAGGGCTCAATCTTTACAGAACAAGAGCAAGTCATGTCCACCACTTACCAGAGACAAGAAGCGAAAGTTCTGCCTCCCAAAGGCGGATGGATAACACAGGATGACAACTTTCTCATGAAACACAACTAATTTGCAATGTAAAGTTATAACATTCTCCAAACCAGCAAGTCACCCTAGCCCAAAATGATGTCATTTACCAAGCAGATGCAGAGCGGCCATTTGACCCATTCTATGCTGCAGTTCCTACCTTGTCGATGCTGGCTTGCCTGCAGGGGAAGGAGAAGGTGAAGCCCAGAGGAAGCCGAGCACCCTTTATCCCCATATACTCCAGAAAGTCTGCTATGCACTGGACAATATGGTCAAAGAGCTGGAAGGAAAGAAAAAGTGTATCAATCTCACAAATAATCCCACAGAATGGGCCTTGGCTGGATCACTTAAACAGTCATTTAAGATTACCTCTTCTCCTGTCCCTTGCATGATCTCCAAAGGAATGGCAAAGATTTTGTTATACATTTGCACTGATCTTCTTCTCCCACTTTTGATTTTGACCAGCAGAACCCTGAAATTTGTGCCACCAAGATCAAGGGCAAGGAACTTTCCTTTCTCTGAAGGAGAAGAAAGGTATTTCATTTTGGTGCTTCTTGTAGCATGTTTGCAAGTCGGAATGACATACCAATGATCGCACACCGTTCCCTATGGCATTTATCCCATCAAGTTTGCCAGCATGGGGCTGAAGATAACAGATAACATAGCAGGAAGCACCGGTCTGACAACATAAATCCCCCTGGCATTTGCCAGATCAATTAGCATATTCCCTCCCGCCAGAAAGCAGACCAGCACCTCTCCTGAACCGCCTCCAGGTGATCAGGAACTAACTTCACCTGTTCCATCTGGCGTCCCACACACGTACGTGGGCAGCATCTTCACTGTGGCGTTGGCTTGCGTCTCTCTCTTCAGCCCGTATTCCAGCTCTGCCCTCATTTTGTCCTTGACCTCTCTGAGGATGCCCAGGGGCAGCAGGAAGGGCGCGAGCGTGGCGTTGATGCGCTGGCGCTGGGCAGCCAGTCTGTGTGCCACCGCCGTGACCATGGCAGCCCCCTTCCCGCTGCCGCTCGCCGACAGCAGGAACCGCACGTCGCACGTGGGCACCAGCCTCCTCACCACCTTGTGCAGGCGTTTGGCATATCTAGCAGGGACAGAGAGTTTCTTTAGGCTCTCACAGGCCTTTTGGGCATGGTTTACTTCACCTCCATCTGGAATCAGACCTCCAACCAGTTTGGGAGAATAGTTGGAGAAAGTTTCCGGTTCGGGAAAGCACAGGTTCAAAAACAGGAGGGTAGTGGAGGGAGAAAGAAAGAAAAGAAAAAACCCACAGTGAACTGCAAGTGTCCTGGAGGCCCAGGAGTCACTTGAGAAATCAACAGCACTTCCCCAGACACCATTATTCCAGGTGTCATGTTTTTCCCACTCCATCCCAAATTCTAAAGCTCCTGGGACAGCTTTGCAATAACCAAGCCAGTGAGATCTCACCCCAAAGCTGAAGCAAAACGGGCAGTTCTCTGAAAAGCCACACACACACAGATGGAGGCTCTTGGCAACATCAACATGCAGCCACCAAATACCAAATCCCCTGTAGTTACTCACTGGGGGTGGGTTTTATAGAGTCCCCCATCAATCCCAACCGTGGTTCGCATCCTCAGCAGCTTTTTATTCTCCCTGAGCCGGGTCAGGATGGCTGCCAAGGCGGCGGCGCAGAGGTTGGCCGAGCGGAAGGAAACGATGGTGCAGACGTGCTGAACAGCAACACAGTCCTCCTCAGAGGGAAACAGGTTCAGCTCTGTAAGGATCTCTTTTGCGTTGCTCAGACCTTCCTTGTACCTAACCCCAAAACAAAAGAACACATCACCAAATGCAAAGGCAACACATAAATCAATACCTTGGCTTAAAAAGAAATGAGAGGAGACCAGGACACAACCTATCAGGCAGCATCATAACTGGTTCCCATAAACCTGTAATGTCTTTTCCACAGTATTCCCAAAAGCACCCAGGGGAGAGAGGCTGCTTCCTGCAGTTCAGCATTTGGTGAGATCAATCAGCTAGTCAAGAAGAGAATGGGATAAAATAGTCCATAGAAGGAGAGAACAAGAATGGATGTACATCTTCACTCAATACAACAAAGAAAATAATTCCTGGAGTGACAATGAGGACCAGGATTCCCCTTCAAAACACCAGAATTCAGGTTTTCCATGTAGTCATCCGTTAGCTGATCTAGAATCTGTACTGCATCTCCACAGCCCCAGTATTCCCACATCAGAGAGGTTGAAAAGTGCAGCAATCATCCCACGCACTCAGGCCTCCAGAGAGGTTATTTAAACAACCTGCATCTGTGATGTTTAACTATCTTACACCAATTCCTAGCTACAGAAAGGTCAACTTTTCTCCTAGGCAAAGGCAAAATCAAGTTGAACAGTTCAGGATTGTTCCCAGCACGCACAGATTATAACTACACATTCATTGTCATTGCTGTGCTGTGAAAGACTTTGAGAGTGGCTACTCTCAAAGAGCGTATTACAGGTTCTTACTTTTCCATTGCAGACACGTGTTCCATTTCAATCTTGCCCTTAGTGAGCAGAGCTGTTGACACTTTCCCATTGAAGAGCAGGCCTTCCTTTGTCATTTTTAGGAGAATGAGTCTTACGAGTTCCCCCAAATACAGGCTGCTGATCATCTTCTCAAACCTGGAATGGAGCACAGGAAGGACTGCAGGTGTACACCGGCTCCTCTCTTTAGCCCTCCACAGCATCATCCCAGAACAACCATCTGCTTTTAACAACACATGAGCAACTGTAGCAGCAATCCCTTGGCCTGAAGCAGGGAGGTGTGAAAGGTACCCGTCCTTCCCAGAAGGGAAGGATCTGGATAAGACAGAACTCAAGCCAAGTCCTGTTCCAAAGGGACTCTTGGCATACACTGAAAAAGCACCTTGAGAACTCGGACTACAAGTCAGTCAGGGAATCACTTACAGTTGTTTTCCAGGATTGAGAGATCCCAGATCCAGCTCCCGATCAAACTCCGTGCGGAGGTCATCCAGAGCACCATCATCTCCAAAGGCCCCCCACTCCGTGTTAATGCACATCCTCCCTTCATCCCCTTCCACCAGGTCGATGTGCCTCATCTCCTCCATGTAGCAGGCGTTGGTGCCAGTCCCTGTGGGTATTGGATAAACCACTGTTTGTTCCAGGTGTGCTTTTTTTTTCGAGTCCACATTTTTGGGAATAAGTCAGTATATTGTCTTTGGAAGAAAATATAAACACATAACCCTGTGCCACAGGATGCTAATATAGGCCACCTGCACCTGTGAAAGCATCATTTCACAGTGAATGAAAAAAGCCTGAAATTATTCTAAGGCTTGGCTTGTTTAAAAACATTTTTTTCTTTTTCAAATGTACTTCTATGTGCGTAATAAAAGCCATCATGGTGCATGAAATGGAGAATTGTGGAAAGCGTAGCTGGTACTAACTACCAGACGTGAGGGGAATTCAGCCTTCTCTGGACAGACACAGTAATTTTCTATACAGTCAGCAGAAAAGTTTAGTATGCTGGTCACAACTGAGCCCAGACAAAATGGAGACTGTGGCATTTGATGGCAATGTGATCAGCATAAAAACAGCTGCTTTACAGAAGGCAGCCAGGCTTAAAAATCCAATCACTGTTTTTTCCATTTTCTTTCCGCTCTTTCCTGTATTGTGAAACTCCCTCCTACTCCAGGTTTGTAGTAATTCAACAAATGAGAGGGAAAGACCTTTCATGGTGAACAGAAAGAATTACCAATTATAAGTCCAACTTCACAGCGCTGGTCATCATATCCACAAGTCATCATAGTTCCCACGGTGTCATTGACCAGTGCCAAAACATCAACATCTATGTCCTAATAAAGCATAAAGATGAGTGATTAACAGGAAAAAATAATTAGAAGGCCTCCTGTGTGATAAAGCACCAGCATGCAGACATACTCCCTTGGTTGCACTTTGAAGGCCTCATTCAGAAAAGCTCCTCAGCTGAGGACAACACTCTTCCCACAATCCTGTCAAGTGAGGGGTATCTCTGAATTCTCACGTGTTTCACCAGCCTCATTGCTTTAAGGACTTCTTTTTCCCCAATCCCACCTCATTTTCCAGAAAAGCAACATGATATTGGTGTGAATGTTGTGATACTGTGCTTACAGACTGTGTGAAAGGATAACATCCAACCTGAACAGATCCCACCAAATGGGACAGAAAACACACATAAATGCAGCTATGGCTGTGCAGCAAGACCACACTCAAGTAGAACGACCTTCCATCAAGGCTGCGCAGTTTTCCTTTCACACTTATCAAAGGATTGTTGTAACTCAAATGCCAACACCAGGAGGAGGCCACACGTAACCCAGGAAGCCTCAGATCCTTTGTTACAAATAACTACAAGACTGATGCAGAAAAAGAAGTGAACCAAAATCAAGGCTGGATTTTTACCACGTGAGAAAACAAAAGAATTTCCTCTTTACTACTAAGTCATCAAGATATGGAAAGATGCCTTGTATTTCTTAGCTGGTGTTACCAGTAGCACCGAGCATGAAAAACAAGGCTTTTCAAAATGTTGAAACATAGGCTATATGCTAGTTCAAGGGCAGATTTAATCATGTCTTACTGCTGACCTTAAAAATTACACTCAGATTTATCAGATGTACAGCCATGCTGGACACTCATTACTGACCGTCCCTGAAGGATGTCTGACAGCTCTCAAAGAACCCACACACCAAGAGCTGATTTCCCAGGAGGACATTCTGAGGCCACTCAGGTTCAGCTCCTGCAGGTACAAAACTTGCCTTATGCTTCCGGAGGGCCTTGCGCAGAGAGCTGACCACATCTGTGTCCTGAACTCCTCGGACCTTGAAGTGTTTTGTCCACGCAAGAAGAACGCCCTGAAAAGTAACAGTGCAGTGAGCCAAAAGCACACACAGTTTAGCACACAAACCACAAAGCCAGTCAAGACTAAAGTGTGTGGAGAAGTCCACTATGTCTCTCCACACATCAAAACTGAGCCAAAGTAAGTCAGAGCAGAACATCTTACCTTGGGGTGCCTGTCAGTACCAACACAACCAAACAGGTACAGTCATAAAGTCCCAGTTCTGCAAATGCTTCTCCCTGTGCTTCATTTAAAGCACGTGTGGCTTTCCTGTGCTGATCACAATCTAGTAGCATTAAACAAAAAGCATTTGCAGGACTGGGGCCCAAAGCACAGACCCCTAGAAATAAGAGAGGCTAGAATGAGAGAACACAAAATAATTGCAACCAGCCCTCTGTTTCCCCAAGAGGTGTCTCAAACAGCTCAGCTACAGGTATTTCCTATTCAGAGTCAGCTGTAAATAAAAAAATTGAGAGTGATTAAAAAAATAAAGACGTTTCAAAACACAAAAGTACATGTCTGTTTCTAACAGTGTTAATACAAGGGCACGTGGTTCCTGTGGAATTGGGTATTGAAGCAATAGAATAGCTTTAGCTTAAAGATCATGCTGCCTTGAGATCAGAAATGAATGGGTGAATGGTAATCAAGTCTAGTTAAATGCTAATGGTAATCGATGCCTTCTTCAGAGAGCTGTGCAAACATGACCCCACATAAAAGCCACAGGGTAACACCCCTGTTCAACAGCTTCTCCAGATTTTGTAAGGAGTTCAGCTTGACAAGAATATTCCGTTATGCATCTTACCTCTTCCAATTTGGTCTGTTTGCATGGAAAAGAAAACGTAAAGCCAAGAGGTAACTTCTTATGCTTCAGGTTTTTGGTCTCCATGAAGTCCAACAGACAGTCAGCAATGTAGTCAAAGAGCTGCACAAGAGACAGAGGACAGTTGGGCTGTGTCCCGCAGGCAGGTGCTCCAGCACAGCACCACCACAGCAGTGCCCTACCTCGGCTCCGCTCCCCTGTATGACCTCCTTGGGTGTGGGGTAAAACTTGCTCTCCAGCCGGCTGCTCTGCTTCCCGTCATCAAACACCTTCACCTGGTGGGCACGAAACTGGGAGCCACCCAGGTCAACAGCAAGGAAGTCACCCTTCTCTGCAACACAAGCGGGCAACCATCACTGGGGATGGCCACGAAGCGTGGCTCAGGTGCCATGCTGGAGGCCACAGCCCAGGGCCCTCCCTCACCACAGCCACAGGCTCTCCTGCCCCATCATGGCAGATCCTTATCCTACAGGCCTGGGAGCATCAGGAAGACTGAGAGTTGGAAACTCTAAGCAAGGCTATCAGGTCTCTCCTGTTAGCTTGCTATGTAACAGCTGATTTAATTTTTATTTGGCAGTTTGGGTTTGTCCACCCTGTTCCTTCCACAGCAGCATATTTTCAAGCTGCAGAAGGATGAGCTTTTCAGCAAGGAAGGCCCAAAGCAACTGCAAAGCCAACCAGAGCATACAGGGGCTGCAAAACCATCACCTGAAATGTGGGAGAATCAGAGTGTGAGATAATTACCTGTAGCCAATAGAGGATGCAGGATTTGAAGGCACATGTGCTCTAGTGCAGAAGTCAAATTCCAAGTGGGGCAAAGCTAATTTGCTATCTAAAGTCAACCAACACAATCCTTTTTAAATGCCTTTTGGTGTTTCTGTAAAAGCACCATTTTGTTTCACAGGCTTGCCCAAACACGTACCTCTCCAGCAGCAGACCTCAGATGGAAGGACAGTTTGGGCTCACTGCTACAATAAAACAATTGTTTATCCCACACACAGGAAAAGGCCCTTCCCAAAAGGAAAACACAATGGTATGGGCCTAGCCTTGTATGATCTTTGTTCCACAGTCCAAACACCTGATTAAATTTTATCAAATCTGGTCCTGAAAGGGGAGGAAGCAGGAAATTCTACCTGTAATACCATGGTCAGCTATTAAAGGTGAGGAGGCAGATTGGGTTATTTGGTAAACTGTGACATTAGTGAGACCATTAATCCCTAAACAATGGCAAACTGATGATGCTCCATAGGAGCCATTTTAGGCAGCAACACTGAGGGCACCAAAAAAAAATCTTAAAGCTGAATGCTGTTGCAAATGGGGAAATAACCATGCAAGTTTGAGTTGTTTAAACCTGCTGAAAATTTTGTCTGGCAGCAAAATAACCAACAAGGATTTTTCAAGAGAGCAAAAATAGAAAAATCAATGTGATACTTAAAGTAGGCAGCATGTCAATAAGATATAGCCCAGCTTGATGCTGCAGCCCATCCCTGACACATCAGAAAGGTCACACAGGCCAGGAGAGCACTGTCCAGCCTCAACTTTGAGGAACATGAACTCTTGCAACAGTGATGACACTACATGCAATTTTCCAAGTCTCCTGGCCCCAGGGGCTCCCTGCTGTTTCAGGACAGCATCAGAGACCTGTGAGACCTCAGGACCAGTGGCTGTCACTGAGATTGCAAGGGTTAAGAAAGTACTTCTTTCTCTTTGATGAAGCTAGTGGCAAAGAAAGAGTGCCCCCTTTCATTCAGGCAGCTTGTGTATCATTTCTCTCAGACATGCCTCACTTCAAGGGTCTTGCCTTCAAATACCTCCTTTATGCCATTAAAGTTGTTATTCCTCATTTAACAGCAAGGAAATTACCTTCAAAAGGAAAAACAGTCATGTGGTAATGAGGTACAAAGCTAACATTTCTCTTCAGTTTTCTACACAGCTGGTTTACACTGAGTCCAGACCTAGGCCAGACACAGACTCCTGCACAAATTCATTTTGTTAAACCTGGAAAAAATGTAATTTTCTGTTAGCCTGCACTGCCAGGAGCCAGCTGAGGAGTTATTTTGGATGTGCATAATTCTCCAAACAAGATGGGCTTTTAGTTCCTATCTCACATCACATCCTCCCAGAGGACACTACTGCACTTTCTCCCTCTCTGTTCAAGTCTCAACTGAAGAGGCAGAGCAGACAGTTTCCTGGTAGACCCCATCCAGAAGCAGATTTTCCCAATGCAGAAGGCACGGAAGGGCAGAAGGGATCACATTTGGGGGAATTAGAAATAGCAGTGCAGAGTTTGGGGATCACAGGTCTGAGGATGTCACATTGCTGTCACTTGGCAATTTGATGCGTTTCCCTGCAGCATCGTGCCCTCCCTGTAGCGCCAAGAAGGCCAGGCCACACATGCCACAGCCGCAGTACACTGCACTGCAGGCTCTGAGCTGTAGAGGCTGCCCTTGCCATGTCCAGCCACAGGTCCTACGGCAAGGCCTGCACTAGGAACAGTTGGGAGAGGCTGTTCCTGAGCACTTAGTATGTCCTTTCCCCAGACAAGCAGCACTAGGTCAAAATCCACCTCGTGCAAGGCAAAAAACTCTCTGCACCAGCATTCCCTCAGGCTGAATCTACACACCTGCTTTCTCAATGAGAGAGGCAGTAACCCAGAGCCATGGGCTGCCCTGCATCTCTGCTGTGAGACTGGCAGCAACACATCTTGCTAAACCAGCAGTGCTGTGCTGGAGCAGGGACTCACCTGAGCCATCGGGCAGCGAGCGCACGAACGATGGCAGCATTTTCACTGTCGCCGTGGGGTTTGTGTCTCTGCCCAGGCCCTTCACCATCTCGGCCTGGAATCGAGCCATCACATCCAGCAGGACATCATCGGAGAGGCGCATGTGGTACAGGTACCTGTCAACCTGCAGAGACCAAAGGTGTTACTCAGAGGCACGCAGGCTCCTTGGTGCCCAGCAGCTGCTCATTGTTCATTTCATTCTTGACCTCAGCACCTAAGTTCTCATGATTGTCAGGGCAAGCAAGCTCCAGGTCATCATCAGGACATTCACTCTTTTAAAAGCTTTGTTTTGAAAATGTTTAATGCAGCCTTGGTGAATTACTGCCCAAAAGTTGGCCATCTTTTCTGATGGCTCAGTAAACTTGACAATCTATGTAAACCTGTGAGATTTGCTTGAGACCCTGAAAAGCTGTTTTCACACCATCCTCTCCTCCTATAGACGTAATGAACTAGAACTGCAAAGTAGCTCAAGCTGCTGAGAATTTGACCTCTCTGAGGCAGGTCCAGAAAATGCCATCAGTACCCAAGCGTGTCCACCACAACCCGACAACATCTATTCAGCTACCGCTTCACTCCACAGACAATTAACTTCGTTGGCATGCCAGGCTGGAACTCAAAGCCTTTTTCTCACTCCAGCTCTGCTCTCCGTTCTCTTATGATTCTAAGATTACATCTAAAACACATTTCTGGGTGCAATCAATACCCTTTGTTAAAGGTCTGTAACTCACAGAATACATAAAAATGGAAGCCAGCTGGATATAAAGGAATTCATAAGTATCCATGAAGCAGCTCATTCAGATAAATTGGCAGAAAAGCTAATCAGTGTTTATGTACAGCTTCAGCGGGGCAAAGTGATAGGTTTTTTCCTTGAGGACCACACGCTGCTAGGACTGACATGTACCTGCAGGGCTGTAAGTAGTGTGGCCTAGAAACTACATAGCTGCATAAAACAAAGGAGCAGCACAGGAAAATAACAATCTGTCAACATGCAGAAGCTTTTCCACTGGGGAGCCAGACCTTGGTGCTGTAGGAACATGAGGCAGGCATAATAATTGTGTGCTCCAAACAGCTGGATGTCTCCTGAAGGGTGATTCTTGTTTGCATCCCACTCCCCACCACACGAGACTCAGCACCAGGGGAGGTGGGCAGGGGAGAGAGGTGGGACGGTTTCCAATGCTTTGTCAGTACAGACACTCAGCTCTGGCACCGTGGGCTGTGTGGTTATGCTGCTTTATCTGTTCAGAGCATTTCTTCAGTCCCATTTACATGGGAGGTCTGGAGGGTTGGAAGGACAAACCAAGTCCCACCAGCAATAAGGCAGGATTTAAAAGGTTGCATTGTTTAAACAGAGGGCAGTGAAGGTCTCTGTGAAGTAGATAAATTGGCCTCTTCTGCAATTTGGACTGGTCACCTATTTTAATGAGGCACAAACTAGTTACCTATTCACAGTCTCATTTTCAACTGATGGTCAGCAAGACCCACCTGAAAGAGCCAGGACCCCGAAAGTCACTCCAGCACTTATCTAACACACACAGAACAGAAAGTGTTAAACTGCAAGACACAATTGTCCAAGAGCAACAGCTGCCTTTGGATACAGCTGTGCCTTGAAAAGGCCATTATTCAGATTTGTCTTTGTAGCACTTGATTTCCTCCAAGGGTTTTCTGAGGCCCCACCACTGTGTAGGTTCTATCATCTCAGCCCATGCACCTGTACTGCTGTCTTGGAGAAAATACAATGACTGGGGACATACAGCACTCGTGCACTCTGACACAGACCCAAATAGCCTTGTGACAGAAATCCCTGGGGGAAAAAAACCCTCAAGAGTAATAAAAATTACCATGTCTGTTTGCAGAGAACAGGCACTAGCTCCCTGCTGCCCACAGACATTGCATTCCCCACCCTGTTCACCTACAACCATGGGAGCAGATAGTCCTCTCCAAGGAACTAGATAAGGCAGAGCCCATGAAAGCCTGCAGGCTCTCCAGCCTGATTTACAACCAGAGCAAGGCCCTGCTCACTAACTATTTACTTGTAAACACAGGAATGGCCAGGATGTGCTAAACCAAACTGGCTGCCTCCCTCCTACAGCACAGGAACAGTGTCTTGCCTCATTTATGGAAAAGCACTGTTTTCATGGCAGGCAGGCTCTTGGTTTTGCCACCACAGAGGAAATAAGCCTGGGGAGGGAGAGGTGGAAAGACACTCCTTCTTTCTAATTAGGGAGAAATCAATTCTGTTCTGTACAGCCTACCCTAGGCTCCTTAAAAGAGAAGTCCGAGAAGCGTGTGGTTTCTTGCCGTCAGGAAGGGCTAGTTTGCACCTAGCAGAAACACTTTGATTTTTTAAATGGCTTTGCCAGAATTCCTCTGCCCCCTTGTCTCCACTGTCCTCACTCAACTACAAGCTGGATGTTTCTCTGAAAAGTCTGCTCCACCCAAGCACTGCTCCACAAGGCCTCTCTCTTTCTTAGTAAAAAGAAAGAAGAAATAGTACTGTCTAGATGAGAGATCAGCTCCTCACACAGCGGATGGGCATCAAGGCCTTTTTCTGATCACATTAAATCCGAGGGATAAAAGGGCTATGACTGAGTCAGAGACATCTGATTGTTGAGATACCAGTACCTCTCTTGGAATGCCTCTCTCCCAAACAGAATTAGTGGAAGAAGCCCTCCTAAGAACAAGCCACTCCACATTTTGGGCACAGAGGAGAACCCAGAGTTGCTCACTTTGCTGATGAGCTCAGTGGTGAAAGCAGATCTGTACCCCAGGACCTTGGATCTCCCACCATGCATCCGCAGATAGCCCCACCTCCCGCCGGCTGGAAAACCAGAGGACAGAGCCTGGCAGCAATGGCCACCAGACAGCACTCAATGAAGACACCAGGAATACAGAGGACCCACAGGGGACATATCCACACACCAGAGGGCCTCTGACCCACGAAGCTTAAAGGTTTCATGTGGTCTTATGATGGACAAAAGCCCAAAAACCCATTTAAGGGTGGCCATGAAAGCAGATTAGGGAAGAGCAACCATTAGGCAGCTCACTCCCAGTACTGATAGCTTCAGATCTGAGCCATCTCGAGCTTTTCCAACTGTAATTAAAGGTCACTCCTATAAACGTCAGAGTGATTAGCCAGTTTTGGAGAAGAGGCACAGGCACACCAACACCAGTTGGAAATCTCTCCCAAATTTCAGGAGACCCAGACCAAAGACCACAGAAGTTTTCCCTATCCCTGCTACGTGACTGACTCCTGATTCCTACTCAGATTGAGAGATCCCATCATTCACGCTACACTTGCAAAACGACTCAGCAAGAGTCATCCTTTCTGTCCTCTGGGCTCTACCACACCATGCCAGATAAAGCTTAGAGAATTTTCCCTTACTGAAGAGAATTTGCTCCATTACTGGGAGAACACACATAACTGTGCCGGGAAAAGCACTAACCAGACCTATTTTCACACTTGACAGGTGGTTTAGGATCTAAATACCTCTTACCCCATTTGGCTGAATAGCTTTAGTGGATAATGCCATTATATGGTCTGCATTACATACAGCAGACCCCTCCGTATCTGGGTAACACAGTTCCCAAAACAGCAATCAGCTAATGCTGCATCTTACCTTTTTTATTTGATCCTCTTTTAGCTTTGTGAAATGGAAAGCTAGCAAGTGGACAGCAAACATTTTCTTGAAGCAAATGGATGACTCAGTAGTGACAGAGCTGCTGTGAGTAACTCCAACGCGACAGGTCTTTATGCACGAAGCTGGAGCTAGAGAAACTTCAGCTGAGGCATTTTCCCCAGCATGGAATAGTGGAGTTCCTGGGAAATTGAGTCCAGAAATAAATCCATCCAGTGTGATCGGTTCAGTGATTAAACTTCTGCCTCTTTGTATCACACCCCCCCAACATCAACCCAAAGTCCCTCCCTCCCCAGCTACACACTTCATTGTGCCAGAGCAGGCACCTGGAGAGCTGCCAAGCTGAAAGGGAGAAAAATCGATTTTGTTACTGCCCCACTTGGGAATTGTTACCACTTCTCAATGCAGTTGCTACGCAGCCTGCCCCGCTTCATTCCAGGGGCTGACAGGCTCCCACCACTGCTGCGTGCAGCCGAGTGCTGCCGGGAATCTGCAGAGTTGGAGGGTTTTAAGAGGTTTCTTCCCTCTGCTCAGCACTCCCACTTGTGAGACAAGCTCTTCTGCATGAATTAACTCCACTCTAGTTCTGCACATTGCACCCTTATCTTCAGCCTTGTACCAATTACGCTTCAGCTGTGTAAAAGAGCACAGAGACACACAGACCCCTGCCCCCAGCTGGAATACCTCTTGCACAATTCCCAGCAGAGAGGTTTAGGATTGATTCTTCTCCCTTCACCCAAAGTTCCAGACCAGTGAAGATCCTCAGTACTGCAAACCCTGCGGAGAGGACAGATTTACCTGGCAGGCAGCAGTGAGGGTATCAGACTGCCTCGCTGGAAAGATGCCTTTAACTGGCAGCACAGAGCGCCTACAGCGAGAGCAGCTTCCTTACACCATCAGACTTTGACACAGCCTTTAACCATTACTCTGTAATTAATTTCGAATACACAAGTGTTTCCAGGATTTTGTCAATGTATCGAGTGATACAGACTCTGGAAACATCATCCAAAGAAAACTCAGTGAAATGCTGACACAAAGGAGAGGGAAAATAAAAAAGGGAATTCTCATGGACTAATTAGAGGCTCACTCTCAAACTACACCTACGTGCGGTGTGTTTCCCCCCAGTTACTGTTCAGCTGAACTGAGCACAGTTACTGCACACAATTGTCAGCCTAACTTTTGCAGAACAAAGTAACAATTAAAATTATTTTGATATATTAGAAAAACAGCAGGGGGAGAAGAGGAAAAGGGGAGTGCCAAGTAATATGAGGAAACACAACTACTGAGCAGTAGAAAACTGTCTAGAGATCCAGAGAAGGGCACAGGCAGCCAGCCAGTAGAAAGGATGTCTGGCTACATCAGTGCATAGCCTAGAGTGGACCCAAAAATCCCATGCAATTGTAAAAAGAAAAAAGTACAGCTGGTCATGGTGGGCTGTATATACAGGAGTATGATCCACAGACACACAAACCAGCTCTCAACTCTGTACTCAGCACCAGTCTCGGAAAGAGGACTCTGCCCAGTCCTGCCAGCTATGGCACATCAAGAAGGCACGGATCAGAAGGAGTTAGCTCTGCTGAACATCAGGAGTAGTCACAGGTCACATTTTTTCAGCTTCTGATCACGAGGAAAGATTGAAAGAGCTGAGGGAGGGGAACTCCCTCTGCAGAGACAAATTATACAGAAGCTCTGCTAGGAAAGATCTTTTTCTTTTTTTCTCCTTCTGCCTTGCATCAGGGATGAGCTCTGGACACTGGGAGATCCTGCCAGCTCTATCTATTTTCCATTATTCTAGAACAAGAGTAAAGCAGACAGAGTGGCTGAGCAGTCCATAAATAGGGCTTGTTCTAAAATTAGGCCTTTGATCTTCGGGAGAAAGAGAAAAAAAGAGAAGAAAATAAGCCACACTACCAGCCAGAAAGCACGGTTCACTTCTCCTCTATTCATCTTTTAATAACTGCTGGCTCGTTAAGTCAGACACTGACTCCCAAAGCAACTGTCTCTCTCCTCATTGTTTACCCATGCCATCCGAGTCACAACCCCCCTCTGGCCAGCAAAATTGAAAACATCACCTTTCAAGCTCCATCCCACTTTGATCCAGAGCTCATTGTGTCTGTAATACAGTAGATTTATTTTTCATTCTCTCTTTTCTTTCTTTCTTTCTCTGACGGACACCACTGGAAAAGGGTCTCAAAGATCTACATGTTCCTAAACTGGCAGCAGGCTCTGTGAAATACCTGACATGTCAGAATCACTGCGTAACTTGTTCGCTCACCCCTGGTGCATCCCAGCTTCCGGCAGGCTGTTGTGCAAGAAAAGACAAGACATTATCTCATTTCCACACAGACAGCAGTTCAGTGTTCCAAGGGCCCAACACCCAGAAGTGTTACAGACATTTTGTACATATCCTGGCCAGGACAGGGGAACCAATCCAGGCCCAAGTGAACAGATCAGCTCCAACTGCATGCAGCTTGGAAGCTTGAGGTGATGTTGTTTTTCCCCTTTGTTAGAGCTGCACCCAATAAAAGTTATTCACAAACCTTCCCTCCCCGCTTTGCAAGGGTCAACAAGACTTCAAAATTGTAATACCCCTCTCTCTACTTTCTTCTGCTGCAGTTCTGCCTCCAAACCCCTTCTCAAGGCACAACGGAGAATCCTGAAGAGTCTGGTGCTCATCTGCCTCCCACAGCCTTGCAGTCAAAGGCCTGCGGAGAAAAGGAGCTCACAGCTACAATGGGGAAACTCACAAAAAGGTCTTGAGTACATCAGCTAAACGTGCCCTGGTTACCTCCAGAAAGAGGTACAGCATCAATAAGCATTTTATTGCCAGAAAAACTCATCTATCTTTGGTATCAAAGGCAGTGGCAATGCTGGCTCCTGAATTTGGTACCCAGGTTAACAAGGAGACAGCGGACAAGGCTACCAGTGAGTCAGCAGGCAAAATCCTTCTTCGTTACAGCTTATGATCCCAAGACCAACCCTTAGAACACATTCCCTCTTCCGTGCAGTAGCAGCAGGTTCATTCCCCGTTATATTCCCACAAGTTCATCAAAGCTCAGAACAGAATGGGGTCCCCATATTCTTCCTGCATAGGCCCCTCCTAGTGCAACATCAGGATGCAAAATAAGGCAGAACACCTGAGAAGGCTGACTGGAAAAATCAGAAGAGATGGAAACAGCACAGACAGAATAGAGCATGCTGGGCTTAAAACACTGAAGGATTTTACCAAGCAGTGCTGTAACAATCAGCCTTTTACATTTGAAGGACAGCAAATAAACGATTAATGAATAAACTTCCAAGGTTCTCTAACTTGAATGCCTGAAATTAATCTGGAAATCTGAACACCTGAAATAGTTCCGCAAACGTTGATTCCCAGGTCAAGTGAACAGTGTTACCGTTGCTTAAAAATAAAGCTTCGGCACAGCCCCACAAGGCAGGTTAAAAATGGGTACTTGGGGTAACTCTGCACCACACCAGTCCAGATTATACCACATGGGACCAATTTGGCAGCCATTCTAATGGGAGTCAATGACAGCCACACCATTAGCTCAGAAGAAAAGAAAACTTTCATAAAGTCAGCCTGGAAACGCCTGAATAAACTTCAGAGCTTCTAAAACAGTTACTATGGAGTCACTATGGAAACAAGCAATGAGTTAAGCAAAGTGCTAATCTCAGCAAAATACCAAAAAGAATGCTTATAGTCATTTAGCTCCTTTATTGCAAGGCTTGGTGCTGAAACGCAAGGCTGGCTTACACCCCGAAGTCCCAGACACTCTTTCCTTGCTCAAAAATATACAGTAGTATGCAGCTTACTGTATGACTAAAGGATAAATTCAGCCTAAGGGACTAGAAGCAAAGCACAATAGCAATGTGGGTCTCCTGCAACCCAACCTCTCACACACTGGGCAGAGGAAACAGAGTTGTCCATGGTGGACAAGGGTTTGCAGATGCACCCTGGAGCGTGGAGTCCCGCGGGTGAGTGGGACAATGCGTGCGGTCAGAGCGTGCCCGCAGGCTTGGGCAACGACCCCTTCCCTTCCAGTGAGTGCCAAGGAACAAGGAGGCAATGACACCACTCCATCTCACAATCCACACGGCACAAGCTGTGTGAATAGCAGCAAATGGAACACTTTTGTAAGGGTTAATGCAAGCTCTCGCTCCGTGCAAGTCGTGCTGCTGTTCAGCAGGACTCTGGGAAAGCAAAGCCGAATTACTCACCCACAAAGCAGAAAATCCGCAACGCTCACATGGCCATTGCCACACACATAGAGCTGCCTGGTTTTTCTTGAGGGAGGAAAAAAAGATGTGGCTTTGCAGGGGTAGGGCCTAAAGCTTTCTCTTCCCACCAGCACTGTACTGAAACCAGCAGGAGACCATGTGGACTAGAAACATTTACGCACTGCTTGCTTTATAGTAAACAGTGAGGAAAGAGTACATGAACTACACTGAAAACAGCTGTAAAAACATTTTTCAAACTGCTGCAGATTTGCTTCTGAACAGCAGCATTAAGGATTGATAACAGGAGAAAGAAAAGGGGATTCAGAGCAAACTTTCAGCCTGCACACAGTTGATCACTTCAGCAAGTCAGGTATTTGGCAGTGAAATACAACCTGGATTTTAAAGGTTTCCCAACATTAATACAAGCAGGATCTGTGCACTTGTACACAGCCAACCCCAGATATAGGCTCAGTGTAGCATTTTTCTCCTCAGGCAGCCCAGCAACATGTACAAGTGCTGAAATCCATTTCTGTAGATACACGGCAGTTTCAGCATCTGGTTCTTTTCACTCTCCAGTATCCATACTGAGAGTTCAAAAGCACACCTTAAAGCTGCTCACACAAAAACCAAATCACACAGCATCAGTAATTACCCCTCTGATTACAGAACTGAAATTTACTTTAAAAATCTTGTGGCCAGAATCCCATCATTCCCCGCCATATTACCACAAACGTGTTTCACCTCCTTCCACATTTTCACAGGACACAAAGGTTAGAGGCACATGACTCCTATCACCATTCTGAGCCAATTTCGTTCCAGGCTGTTCATTACTTGTTTGTGGTCTGTTGAACTCTGCCCTTTGTGAAGGGGTGGAATGAGTAGCTAATTCATTACAGTGAAATATCTCACATTTATTGATGATGAGAGGATATCTTGTGAGAAGACACCAAGTTTTCACATTGCAGTAGATGATACATTTATGCTGAACACCACGATTGAAAGAGTGCACAGCTGAGTGGTAAAAGCAAACTTATGGCCTCCGAGCTTTTAAGATACCATTTCTCTGAGTGCTTCACATGACTGGTCACAGGAGAAGGAAAAACATCAAGGAGCTGCAGCAGTGTAAACATGAAATGCCAAAGAAGTTATTAAAATAGTATTTTATTTTATGAATAAAAACTAAACAGAATTAGGACATGGTTCTATTTTCTCTTTTTCCCCGTTTCCTTTGAACTATGCTGATCACCTCTTTTTGAACCAAAGCCATATCTACCATTCCTGTGCTGATCCTGCCACTCACTCTCCAGCTGTCTCAGCATATCCTGTGTCAGAAGTCCCTCCCGCAGCAATCTGTTGGCAAGAGATCCACGTCCATAGCTCTTCAGATCCTCCTGCCTGCTACCAAGCTGAGAGGGTCTCAAGTTCTTCCCTCTTCTTAGCTCTGCAGACTCCACTGCAACGGACAGGGCATGTGTGGAGGCTGCACCATGACGGTCTGAAACCACCCTGGCATCCTTCTTAGTCCTTGAGAGAGGAAAGTCTTCCGGCACGACTTCAGCTGTGCCAGGAGCAGCTGCAGACTGGGATGCTCGGATCAGCTTTGTGATGTTGCAGACACCAATCTGTATAATGTTGTCTAGTTTTTTCTGAATATCCCTTACAAGGACAGCGTCAGGGAACATATCGATGAAGCGGTAACTGAAGAGAGGCAAAAGGACACATAATTAAACCTTCTCACTGGGACAAAAATGAGATATATACTAAGCAAAAGAAAATATTTGTTACATGTTGCACCATATTTTAATTTGCATTTCAGCTGCCCCAGGCCAGGATCACCTTGTTTCTACCCTTCTCTTTCTGTCAGCCACAAACTGCTTTCTGCAGAAGTCCCTCCCTCAACATTGCTACATTTGCATTTGTCAAGTTCCTCTAGAGGGCCAAAGGAGCCCATCCTGCACCACATACATATGGGTGTGAAGACACCATGTGTCTAGGACTGTAAGTCATAAACAATAGGAAAAAAAACACTTTTCAAGCACAAAGACAATACCTTAACCACAGATAGAGGTCAAAAACATCATGCACAGCTTCAAGGTGTACAAGTTCTTTGATGTTTTTTGGAGCAGCTAAGGGCCACTTGGTGTGCCGGCAGAGCCAGTCGAACGTCAGAGGCTCATTTCTGCTGAACTGTCGTGCAAACTGAAACACAAGCAGATTCAGTCAAGTCCTCAGTTAGTCAGGAAAGAAGAAATCCCCAAAGAGTTAAATTCCCCAGAGTCTGTATACATAGAATACTCCAGAAAATACCTGCTTTGTTTTACACAACCCAAATGCCACACATTCTTTTACTTAATTACTCAACACAGGAGTCACCTCTCCTTTCCAGGGCCTCATTAACACAATTTGTCCACGGGCCATGCACAGAGTTGAGCAACAAAAGCACAGAGCTATCCAGAAAAGCGTAACATTGAAGGCATTTGACTTCATCCAGCAAAGCAGATGGACTTTGTGTCTTTTTTAATCCTCCTCCTCCTATTTGGTTAATTATCTTGTTTCATGGTTGCCAGGGTTTTGAATATTAAATGTATTCCCTGGTTTAGGAAATGCACTACCCACAACCCAAACATACTAATCTGCACTAGAAATCTGCCCTTCTGAAACCCAGACACCTCAGCTCTTTAACTAACAGAAAAACAAGTCAAGTAAGATTTAAATCTAAAATTTTCAAGGGTACTGATGACTTGGAATAACTGCTTCCTAACTGGCTAATACTAGAAAGTGGGTTTTTTGGCCAAGGAATGGGGCTTAAATTCACATGAGCATTCACAACAGCCTACCTCCCTCTAACACCACATCACGCCCCTCTGCACCTTCACTACTTGGAATCCAAATGTTCAGCATTTTCCTCACGAGACACTTTTTTCAACTCTTTAATCAATCACTTGTTTTTTAAAGGTTATTAGCCATTTTTGAAAAACAGGGTTCTAGTATTTGTGACATGAGGGCACCACATCAGCTTTATTTTTATACTATTTCATTTCAAAAGTTTAATGCAGTCTTGGAAAAGGGAACAATGGCAATACTGTCTAACAAAGTAACAGCCCCAAGTGACATTATTATTAACCCTGGAAAACTGAAAATCAGCTGACTACAAATTCCTCCAAATAATCACTCTGAGGGCACAGCGACGAACAATTCATGTTCTCATTCTGAGAAGTAAAGCGACATAATTCTGAGAACAGCTTACAGCTCTGTGTTTTCTGAGGTTTAAGTTCTATGTAACTGTATTATAGCATCAGCAACCACCCTTAACCCCACATTCTCTTCTTCTGTCGACAAGCTAAGAGCTCGAAGGAGCAGTAACTTGGTTTTTAATGACTGCTTTTAGGAACACTGTAATGCAAAGCTTAACAGCACGTAAGTGACTAGGGAACACAACTCTCATCTCTCCCAGTTCAGAGCTCACATACAAGGAAAAGGAGTAGGATTTTCTGAGGCAAACAGCAATAAAGCTATTCAAACTTTAATTTACACAATGAGAACCAGTTCTCAGAAGTTAAAAGCTTTAGTCAATAAAAACAGTGAAGAATTCAAGTAGGCAAAAAAAATACATGTGCAGCTATTTTATATATCTTACACTACCTGTGAGCACTTTAAGAATGCTCTCAAATGATCTGATGGCAAAATCCACAACAAATACAGCAGCTAAATACAGTCCCAGGGCACCAAGACCCGCTTGGTCCAATACAAACACCACGTTTTTTGAGGGGAAGAAAAATAGCTGACCTTCAACAAAGTGGTACACACAAAAGGCTCTTTTCTGTTCAAGGGTGCAGTGCAGAAGACATATCGTGATCGCAGATTTAGTGGAATGTGCTGAATCATATCTGCTAGAAATTTGAAGTCATCAATATTGCAGACAAAGTACATCCCATCGACTTGTGAGAGGCTTACAAAAATATCCTGTGGGAAAAAAAAAACCAAATGTAAGAGTGTTATTACAGGAGAGGGTTTTTAAACTTTGTATCAGCAAACCAAAAGAATATTTAGAGTTTATAAGGCTAGTTATACTGAAAGAACAGTTAAAAACCATCAATTTTGACCAAGTGTGCAAGGGAGTTCCCCCTGCTCTTTTAGCAGAATTTACATTAAATTCTCCAACACAGGATCAGAGGAGAAGATAGAACACACTACACTTTATTTAAATGCTTTCAGTAAGTCTCCTAAATAATAAAGTTCTGGAACATTTTAGTTACAAAGAACACCATCACAGGAACCAGTTACCACTATGTTTAGAAATTTCTCCAGGTTTGTCACTTAGCATGACCCAAAAAGCTAACTTTACAGCATAGAATTCAATAATTGAGGTATTTTTAGCTCAATGTCACGACCAGATCTATTTTAGGAAGGAAGAAAACACAAGCTAAATACAGTATTCCAATAGAGGAGTTCAAAGAAAACATGAGACACACTCAAGGTTTGCAGAGATGGAAGATGCAGTGCACCCTGCAGGGGGAATTTTATGGGCCCCCAAAATTACTTCTCTAGTGTAAATCTTTGAAAGATTTCTAAAAAACATCTTTAAAGAAACACTGAGCCTTTTAATTAAATACGTGGCTGAATATTTGAGAGATCAAAAACAACACAAGGTTTTTATTCTAATACTTCCATGCTAGCCCAGAAATTGCTAATTTAAAAATTTTAAAGATGTGCTGTTACCCCACCAGGCTAAGTCCTCCAGGAGGTCTCCAAGTATAATCTTTTATCTCAAGGTTAGAAATATACATTTTGTTACATAACAGCACATCAGCGGGGAACAAAAACGCACATTTAAAACCATGAAAACTGCCAAGAATTTCTCAGTTTACTAAAAGCTGTGATAATATTCTTTAAATACAGTATTGGAAGCTTAATTTCTACCTTAAAACGTTTAGGCACAACCAAAAGAATTAGTATCTATCTAAAGAGATCAAACTGATCCCACAAAATCTGTTTTGTAAAAGTTAAAGACTCTTTTATCACAAAATCCATGGAAACAGGAAAGAAAAAATCAGGTAGCTCTAAGATACGTGGAAATCTGACATGACCAGCCTAGTTTCCCAGGAATTTTCAAATAATTTATCTAAATTTTGATCTTTAATATCTTCAGCCTCAGACCAAAATATCTACATTTAGAATTCAGAAAAGCTAGAATGAAAAAGCTGCTGCACAGTCTTAAACACGTGTAAAAATGACTGACATGTTTCAACAGCTTTCAAGTTTATTGTAACACAGAAAATTTAAACATCCTAAAACTATCTGCAGTCATTGTGTGGTAGAGAGAAGAATCCGACTGATAAAACAATACACGCCAGGCTGTCTGTCAGGTCTCCCAAGGGCAGGTTTGTGCAAAAGCAGTGACTATTAGCAATACTTCATTTTTAAAGCAGAAGATAATATTTTGATCGTTCTTACAATTAAGTTGGATAGAGTGGCATCAGGAAGATGATAAGCGAACATTTCTATCTGCTCAGGAGTAGGATGTAGGCCAGCTGCCTAAATGGAAAATAAAGAAAATAACTACCATTAATTCTCAATAATGTTTTAAAGTTAATGCCCCAGAAACACAATATTGAAAGACAAAATGCAAGAAACTAAAGCACCCTGCAGACTCCAGTTTATTTAGCACACTTAGCCAAAACTTAAGAACTTCTGTGCTTGAGCTTTTAATTCTTGAAAGTGCAGATTCAATATAAAAGTAACATTGTAAGTCTCCAAATGGGACATATATCCAAAGTCACTCTGGCACAACACAACCCATTTTTATTACTAAATTGTAAACAGACACAAGGAAAAATAATTTGGGATCAGAAAATCATAAACCAACGCCAGAGCACATCTGTACAAACTGGGTACTGAGGCTCTCACCTTGACTGGGGGCACAGCCTCACTCAGAATCTCCTTCAGCTGAGCGAGGTCATCGCGATACATTGTGGTGACTTCTCCCTGTTTGAAGGAGGAGCCGAAACGCCCAGCCCTGCCTGCGATTTGGAGAGCCTGCGAGGTGGTAATGGAGTCTATTTCCTTCTCTCCCTTCTCATTGACAGTCGGCTTTACTATGGAGTTAAAAATTATTCTTCTTATACACCTGAAATATTTGAACAGAAACAAAAAGGAATCCTTTTTTGCAAATTAATTCCAATATGAGGAATTAAAACTTTTGCTTTTTTATAAGCTTTTTTCTCCTCTATAAATTAGAGTATCACAGGTACTACTTACGGACACAGCATATTCTAAAGGGCAGGATAAGACTACTGGCTAGTTGCAGAAGAATCACCAACCCTGCACACATAATCATGTCCTAACAGGGTCCCAATCCATTCATCACCACCTGTCTCAGCAGTTTGTACCAATGTGACTGCATGTCCGTCACCAATGAAATGCATCTGAAACTGGGCTGAACTTGCTCTGTATTTCAGAAATGCACGAGAGCGATAACTCTGACAACCCAGCACATCTGACTCCAGCTGATCCAGCGGGCCCTGTCATCCGCTGCCAGCTATCACACTGAATTAGGCCAAGGGAGCCATTCGGTTCTTGGAAGCAGTTTTACAATGAAAACTTAGCTCTGCCTAACCAAATTGATCTCTACTTCAAAACCGTGAAATGTATGTACTGTGTTATCTAGACACAGCAGATATTTAGCTGAGTTAATCAGACTGGGGAGATAAAATGCAGGGAAATTAATGTGGCCATCACACCCGAAGAAAAATAGAAGTACCATAACCTGGTGCAAGTACTTACAAATTGAGTCCCATTCCAATTGCATCTGTAGCAACTAAAATTTTGCACGGATCATCAGGATCATTGAATTTCTTTGCCTGTTCAAGCTTTGTTCCTAAAACAGAATGACAGAACATTTCACATAGCAAACTTCATACAAAATAAAGACAATGCATCACTAAGTCCAATATCATTATAACAGGCAGAGGAAAAAAATTTATAAATTGGTATTTGATTGGTATTTGGCTGCTGTTGGGGGGAGGGACAGGAGGGATTTAAATCATTCCCAGAGCTGTGGATAGACCTCATTTAATTATATCTACCTGAAGATCAAAATTAAGTACATAAGAAAGGTCTAATCCCAAGATTAAACACCAGTCAATGAAAGCTGATTACTTTCCCTAGCTATATAGAGAAGCAAAACCAGGAAACTTGCACTGCTTTATTTTACAATAAAGAAAGCAGAACAAGGAGGTTTTCTCCTAAGAAAAGCAGCAAGAAACAGATCACTCCCTTAACAATAAAAGCAAGAGTGCTTTACCTGGTGGCAGACTGCCGTATATGACAGCACACTCTAATCCTCTGGCTTCAATCTGTCGGCTGACAGAGTAAATGTCATTCTTACTGAAACAGACAATGCAGTCCCCGGGACGGAGGTTATCCAAGGACTCTAAGGCATAATCCAGCACAGTCAGAGGAGTCAGTCTCGTGTAGTTTCGAACCTGGAATCAAAGTTGTCAAAGACGGTATTTTTTTAAACTCAAATTCTGTCATATGGAGAAAAACTATCACCACATCCTGTAAAGTCAGCAAACTTGAGAGCACTGTGCCCTCCTGGAAGATCAGAACTGTAAAGAAAGTCCCTAAACAAATGCAGCAGCTGCAGCATCCCCTGAAGGGAACTCATCGAACCACTTATCTTCTTTCAGAAAAACAGTACTGCTACTTAAAAAGAGAAAGAAAGAACTTTGCAACATCTTTGCTTTACAGAAACTGAGAAACATTTTAACAAGACCTCCTGCAGGATAACTTTGAGCAGCCATACCCCTAAAAGACCCTTCATTTTCCCCGTTTTACAGCAGAGAGAACCTGATGTTCTGTTCCCAGCTTCTCAGAATTACTTACTTCAACTTCCTCCCCTGTAGTGTACATGAGCTCTGTCACCAAGTCAATAGCAGCAGGTTCTCCACAAACGTGGATTTCTTCTGCACAGAGGCCTGAACAAGGTCCAGTGAAATAAAAAGCAAAATATTATTTGTTTATAAACAACAGTAGCTTTAGCTGGCTCTTAAGGTACCCAAAAATTATATTTTGGTTGCTAAACACAATGAAGACTGTATTTCACCTCCTTCAACGACCCAGACCAGCAGCTAAAGCCTCTCCAACAATAACAATATTTCCCTAGAGCTGCTCTTGACCTCTCACCAGCAGGTGATATCTGACAATTCATTAGTGTGATAATCAGAGCAGCCAATACCTCATTGCACCCTCTCGGCCAAAACAAGAGGCGCCCTCAGCCACTGAACAAACGGAGCAAAGCTTTGAGCATGTTTAATTTACTATCATGTTTACTAACTCCCAAACCATAGCAGAACTGAAGAGTTTTGTTTTTGTGCATGAATTCACCTCTAATTCAGTCAGAACAGAAAAGGGAAAAACAGGAGGTAAAGGAAGTGTGACAAATCTGCTGAACTCAGAATCAAAAGCAACAAAAGGAAGAGCCACGGGGGACTCAGATTCCAAATTTCTGTTCCAAATATGAGGAAAAATGTTTCAAAAATTCCTCTCGAAAAATTCTAAAATTATCAAAATAAGCATTCTTCTAATAATATAACAGATTGATGCAGCTGTATAAAGGAGCCATCTAAAATTAACACTATAAAATATTTAAAGTTGCCATTATTTAGCAGTATCTCTACATAAGGCAGTCTCTTGAAAACTGGTGTTGTTTTAATTCAACAGAAAAGCATACTTCTTGGAAATAGTCAATGTGAAAGGACAGCACAATGTAGTAAAGATTCCCTATTATCCAAGGAAGGAAAAATAAAAAGAGGCATCTGAATAAAATTTTTAAAACTCATTTGTTAAGTAGAACACAACAGGTAACTTGCAGTCATGCAGACAAATCCTTTGAGGTAAAGTGTATCTCTAATTTGCTGTGAGAAGACAAATACTTTTATTTTGCATCACTTATTATAACCATTTATGACTATGCTGACTGCTAAAGCTTGAATTTCATGTGCCATCAAGCTAATTCATTGCCAAAACAAACAAGTTTACCTAGAAGGGCTCTTGTCCAAGCCCAGCCTCTGGCAGGATCTCTGATCATCTGAATTTCATCAATCACAGCAACTTCATCTTGAAATAAAAAAAGAAAAATATGACGCACCAAGGAAGAGCATCAAGAACAGCAGTACAAGACATGAAGGAACTCACGGGTTTCCTAAAAAAAAGTTGCTCAAACAAAGCTAATCCTCTATCACCAAAAAGCTATTCTGAGATGATCCACGTTTCTTGAACTGCTCTATCATAGTTCAGAAATTGTTCAAATAAGAGTGAAAAAGAAGAGCTCAGCTACTCTTGAGTCCAAGCAATAACACAAATAACAATACCACAGAGAGGACTGAAACAATTGTGTGTACTTACAAGGTGTGTTAGTGCTGCACATCTCAATGGTACAAGCAACATGAGGAGCCTGTCTGGCGTCTTCACTGGTATACACACGCTCTTCTCCTGTCACCAGGTCACATGGCACGTTCTAAAGGCATTCAGAAATCTCAGGTTAAGTTTCTTTATTATAAAAGAATCCCCTTTCCAAAGAGGACAAAAACAGTTTCTTACAGTAGTTTCTAGGACAGTATAATAGAAGCTATCCAGGAAATAACTACTCAGCCTTGAGACTTGTGCCATGTATGTAAGTCCTATCAGAGTGGATGTTTAATGAAGAGGTAGTATCTGTAATTAGATGCCTTCCCCTGCTCCTGCAGGAGGCTACATCTTCCCCTGAGCATTTCAGAGCTGTCACATCGGCCACAAAGAACTGTTGGAAGAGTATAAGGGGCTCATAAAGCATGGCCCAGCAGTGAAGGAGCCTTGCAAGCTCCAGCCTGCTATTGCCCTGCTGCCACATACGCACACAGCAAGAGCTCATGAGGATCAGCTGTGACAGAAAGCTGAGGCCACCACCTGCCAGCCCTACACTCCTTGGTGCTGATGACTGCTCCATCCATACCTAGAGCCACCTGCAGAGCCCTGCTGGAAGCCCCGAGGGCCTAGACGTGATCCAGGAGCCGCCAGCTGAAAAGTTCTCACACACACTAAAGACACGGCAGAAAAGTTCAGTAACCACCAGCAAGGAACATCACTGCATGGTACCCACAGTCACTCTGGGAATACATGTGGTACATTACAGGTATCTCCTAGGGCAAGCCAATCTTTCTGATGTGTTGCTTGGATAGACTGGTAATAGGAGTCACAAATTCTACATCAAAAAAGGAGAAATCACAACATCACTACCGTGTACACACGCTGTGCTGTGCTGTATTAACACGTGATATGTGGTTGTAATGCTTCAGAACCAGTCTGGTTCTCTGCAGCTGGAAACACCTCCAAAAATATGCCAGAAGCAATATAAAACACTAATGAAAATTTCCTCTAGGGACCTGATGTACAGCACTGCTCTTCAACTCAACATACCCGAATCTGCAGGATTTTTCAAGGATGGTGAAGTGAAATACATTTAAACACTGAAGCAGAAGGTTGAGGGGAGTTAAGCAAGGGTAATCGTTTATGTACAAGCTATAATAAAGGTGATGGGCAAAAGAAGACAGGGCCCCTATGCTGACAAACCTAACAGTAGAACCTGGCTAACCCGGGGAACAACAAATTACAGAGGAACAGAGGCAGGCTACAGGGATGGTTGCACAGCCGTGCTTTGGGGACAGCACTCTTCCCCTTGGGGAAATGATGTTCCATTCTGCTCCTAAAGCAGAAACGCACAACTGGTTTCACACCAGCTGACACCACTGCAAAGCAAAGGCACCTGTTCAAGCACGGGGCTCCAGGCATGACCTGGGGCCACTACAGGACTTTAGAGACATGCATTCACGAGACTGTTCCGGTACTAAGGATGTTGGTAAGTAATATGACATACTGACAGCATCATTACTCTTTTGGAAGATCTCATGAGCCAGAAGTTTTAGCGGACCGCAGTATATTCCAGATTTGGCTGACAAAAATCTCTGGATAGCGTGGTACGTTTTTCCACTGTTTGTAGGACCGGCATGGAATATTATCTTTCTCTGAATAGCCCTGGCATCTGGATACCTAAAGCAAAGACCAAAAAAAACCAGATCTGTTGAACATTTATCTGGATACTCATTCAGGACAAACTGGAAATTAGCTTAAGCATTTATTTATTAACAGATTTTAATGTGTGTTGAAAGCAGAAATATCAGGTTCTTAGAGACAGTATAAAGAGGTTACTTTGTCTTACACATTGATCTTCTAAGTCATACAATGCTTTCAAAGATTCAGAGTGAAATTCACACATTGCATTCAAAGTAATTCTAATTACTCCTCCAATTCTCTCTCCTTGCGTTTCTTAATATTTTAACCTTTTGATGTACTACCTCCCAAACATATTTTCAGAAAACATCTTCCTGGAAAAGCCACACCAACTCAGTGACTTTCATAGCTGATATAATCTTATTTACTTTTCAATTCGCTGTGATGTATCTTGGAAAAAATATAAAAGTTCCTGACACAAATTACTGTAAAATGAGAGAAACTGAATGGAAAATGTAGCATAATTACACTTAAGTCCACAGACTATGAAATTCTATGACACTAAGAAAAGAAAAGTGCGACCACTCCCCCACACTGACCAGTTGGGCGGCAGCCTCAGATCGCTGATCTTGCGCAGATCATCCATGCAGTCCAGCATGGGGAAGATCTGCTTTGCATGCCTCAGGAAAAATGGAAACAGATCATCCACGTGACCTAGAAGAACAAATCCTTTTCAGAAAGTCTGTGTGCTTGTCCGAGTGTGTACCTTCATAATAAACTTTGAAAAAAAAATTTCTACTACTTCCACCCCGCACTTATGTGATCCTTCCAACTTCTGGCTCTCTACAACATTCAATAATTATCTCGGTGGCAGAGAGGGAAACAAACACGAGTACATGGACTCACTGAGCAATGGAATACAAACACAATAATATGAAAAAATGCATCTCATTTCAGCACATTCATTCTGGTCAGCCTACTCGCCTAGAGAACTTCGAAGTAAAATGAGAAACTGTGGAAAAGCTGGATGAGAAATAGCTTTTCTGTCCTAAGAAGATTTTAGCCCTTTCTTCCTAAATTCATGTGTTGCCTTGGAATAAAAAATAAAATACAATAAAATGCAATACAATACAATACAATAAAATAAAATAAAATTTTTAAAGTGCTTTTACGAATAAATAGAGAAAAACAGATTTGCAGCTTCTCTAAGCAACCAAGACTCAGGATGCTGGTTCCAAATTCTAAGTTTCCAATCCCCAGAAGAGAAGATAAAAATACTAAAATCAACTCAGAAGAGATATCCAGATATTCACTCTTCTAAACGTTTGCAGAGTAGACATGTGGGCCTTAAAGGCCTCATTTCAGGTCACACTTCCACTGTCCAGCTCTCATAGAATTTCAAAGACCTATCTTGATCTAAAAGCTGTTATTATCAAACATACACATGCAAAAAGAAAAAGCAGTGGTTTGGGGTTTGTTGGAGGTTTTTTTGTTTTATGGGGGGGGGAAATGGTCTGTTTTGGGGAATTACTATTCAGTGAATAAGAATTATTACGGAAATATAAAAAAACCTGTAATATATTTAATTATCATCTTTGGACAAGCAAAACTCAAAAAATTTCAGTATTTTCGTATATGTGAGTTTTAAGGCATAATACTCATGTATAACTTAATAAGGAGTGGAAATGAGAAAATCCTGTGGAACATTTTATGCACAAGTAATACAATGAGACAATTTCAATAGATCGACAACATTTAAAATCTACACATTTACATTTTAAGACAAAACTAACAGCCACTGTAACCTTTAAATCCCCATCATTAAAACACACACACTGTGCAGCTCAAACCCTGCAGAAAGCTGATTCTGCCGTTCCCAGATGCCATCTCCTCCCAGTTAAGTGCTGTTAATTACAACAGAGGATGCACTCCGCAGGCAAACACGCCTCTGTGAGTGCCACAGGGAAACAGAGCACTGTCACAAAGCTGTCCCTGAAGCCACCTGGCCGGGAGAGAGCTCTCCAAGTGCCCCCTAGTGACTACTGGATTGTTAAGAGAGGAAAAAACAGAACGGCAGTGGTTTCATTTCAGCCCTGAACAGATGCTGGACAACAACAGGCGGCTTCTGGAGAGCACCTCCACACCTTTCATTTCCACTTCAGAAGCTTTAAGAACAGAGCATTCCCTAGGATGGGCACAAATGTTTCTGATAGGAAAGCAGGGGTTTTTAATCTCTCTGACAGCATAGCAGGGGGTCCATGTGTACAGAGGTAGGTATATAGGGCAAAAACAAGTTAAAATGCACATTTTATTTTACACGCACTCCAGATACTTGCCTGCACCACAGCATATATCATTGAGAATAATATGCAAATCAGCATTCACAGAACTGGATTCCATGATATACTTCCTAAAGCTTATAAATGCTTGGTGAAAGAGGCGAGCTGGGAAAAAAAACAAGAACAAAACAAAAAAAGGAACAGTATTAATGTGGCCAGGATCAGAAAACTCTATTTGTAAACACCCAATAACACACTGCAGCAGTTCATTAAAAACCTATAGAAGCAATTAAAAGTAAATACAAAGGTTGTTTGAACCAAGTGGCAGAGACAATGTAAAGAAGCAGCGTTGTGATAAAAAGATCACATCTAATACCATACTGGAATTAAAACAGATTTCACATTAAAATAATACAAACTTAAAACATTTTCTTACCATCCAGTCCATTTTCTGCTCCTAGTCTTTGAATTTCTTTTCTTTTGTAGAACTTGTTTAAGTTTTTTAGAACTTCACCTGTAGAAAAAGAATAATTTTTTTTTTTAGCTTCCTCAAAATTAAATCATGTTCTCCTGGCCCAAAGATGGCGGTTTATAGTCTCCTTACTCTGGAGAGAGGGACTCCTTCCATGCTGAACAGACTCAAACGAACTCTCCCTAAATCAAATACAATCAGTGAGTGAGACTGGGACTGTTGTGGAGGACAACCTTCAACTGCAGCAGAGACTGTCATAAAGATGGTGCCAACTAACTCCCCCTGGTACTTGATAGGAGACCGTAAAGATGGCAATAAGTCATGGAACAAACTAATTAATGTTTTGGGGTGGGTTTTTGTTTGCTTTTTATCAGCATCTATCAGGAGGTTTTAATAAGAAAAGCAAATCTGCTTGAAGTCCTTGGTGACAGCTTTTAATAAACATCCTGAGGTATGTTCTTCCCTCCACCCTGCTCAGACTCTTCAGAAAGATCAGGTAAACCAGACACAGCATTCTTTCTTTTCTCAGGTTAAATAAAAGGAGAGTAGGAAAAAAATCAGAGTTTCTTCATATAGATGACAAATTACTCAGCTTCATTTGAATAAAATGTCTTACAAACTTATTGATAAACTCTTTCCCTCCCCTAAAAGGCAAGTTCAGTGTTGCAACAAAATTGTATTTACTCAAGTACACGCTGATTTTAGTTCATTAAATGTTTGTTAAATGACAGTGCAAAATGATGCGTCTCCTTTCCATCTACAGCAGATCAGAAATCAGCAAAAAATCTAGCAAATTTCATGAACACCTATTCATGAACTTAGATTACTTTTAAAACTTAGAGGTCTATGAACCCTGCATTATAAAACGCTAGGAGCGATAAATGTAGCACATCCCTGGTGCCAGCACAAGTCACTGGACACAACACTGTCAAGCTCTGCTCTCTGCAACTCCATAACTGTCTGACCTGACACGGAAAGTTTCCCACGGGATCAACCTTAAATTAGTGAAAGATTGCCTCTCTAGAAAGCTGTGACAGAGACAGTCCACTTGGCACAACGAAAATCACCAGGTGACAAGAACATGGCAAATTTAAATGCACATCCACAGGAGTCTCCTAATGGATTAACTCACATTCTGAAATGTTCCCAAAGGCAGCAAAGCAAGGCCACCAGCAGGGTAACATTTCCTAGGAAGGCATCCACGCTCATGTTTAAGGGCCACGAAACGAAAGACACTGGAAAACAGTGCAGTATAAGCAAGCAGGGGGAATGCTCTTCAGAACTTCCCTAGGAAGTTTTAACAATTAACACATCATCAGCCACGCAGCTAAACTCACAGCCCATTGGCCTTCCTACAAGATTAAAAGGTCAATGCCAAAACATGTTACTATCCAAGGCAACATGACATTGGGACCATGCAGCCAAGGTCACGATCCTTCCTAGCACAAACACTTGTCTTAACAATAAGCTAAATCAAAACAAAATACAGCTGGCATTGCAGCCCACGGGAGCTTAATCCAACTGCACATACAGGTAGCATGCGGGGTACACACTCAGGACATCTGTGTGCTGGCTCCATCACCACCCCTTTCACCACTCACTCCTGTTCTGAGATTTCCCTTTGTTTACCATTTTCACATTCTGGACCTGGGTTTTAGCTCTTATTCCTTAATTATGTTGACTTCCCAGTAGCATTTTTAAGGTTCTCTGTAAAAAGAGGGCCAGTAAAATTCAGAAATTCTGCAGTTAGTCTCCAACGCATCAGATTCATTTAGATGTTTCAACCCTGTTTGCAGGAAGACTTTTGAGTTATTTCCCTGTATCTGTGATGACAACAATCCGTTGCAGTCAGGCTGTATGCTACCGCTGGGGCAGCTGAAGTGCTTTATTTTACAATTCCCCCCCCAACTATCAGACTCCCATTGTCCAGTCCAAAAAACCTTGTGCATCTAACTAACCTCCCCGTTCAGGCATCTCCCGCTTCTGGCACGTGAACTGCTGCCAATACCTGGCCATAAATACACATCTTAATTTACTGAATCTAGTTCAGTACTCGGCAGCAGGATCTGACAAAGCATCTTTATTTAAAATATATATTAAAAAATATGCATAATACTGTGTGTGGTCAGAACCTGAAGGGGGGAAGCAGAGGAAGACTATTTATTTCTTTTCAAAAAAACAAAAACATGTTGAGGAAGATCTTGTCCCATTTTCTCTAACATTACTGGGATACCAATACTTTTAAAATATATTATTGTTTTTTCAAAATATTGCTGACAGCAACAAAGAGAACACTAGAAGCCAACAAGCCAGATGAGTACCACACAGGTCACCTGGCTGCTACTTCCTGCCAGTCTCACATGGAAGAACATCAGGCTGTTTGAAGCAGTTAATTTTCACCTGTGGGAGCACACATAACTTTAGCCAATCTGCTCTCTCTCAACAACTTAGCAAAGACCAAACAGAATCTATACTTATTTTCCCAGAGCATTTTAGTTGTACCTTAGAAGAAATCTAACATAGCTGCTCCTCTAATAAATGAGACAACAGGTAACGGACAAGTAAGAAGCCATCATTCATCTTTATTGGCACCTGAGGAATGCACTATTCATGTAAAAGACAAGTCTGACAACAACACAGATTTTTGCATTACAGCTGTTCCGGATTCTTCTTCCTAACTAGGTTTTTTTTAGCTTTCAAGACCAAGTATTCTTTTCTCCACAGTTCTGAACAATTAAGATCATTTTCCCATGCTTCCTATACTCCAGAGTTAATATAAATAATATGCCATCAGAACACTTACTTAGGAGAAGATATGAAAAAGATATCTGTTTGCACCATTAATGCTTTCAGATCAGCAAACATCAGAAGAATCAAGACCTTGTCTCTTATTTACCAATCTTTAAAGATCATGGAGTCATAAGATCACAGAACCATTTGGGTTGGAAGGGACTTTAAAGCTCACCCCCTCCCAACCCCCTGCCATGGCAGGGACACCTTCCACTATCCCAGGCTGCTCCCAGCCCTGTCCAACCCAGCCTTGGGCACTTCCAGGGATGGGGCAGCCACAGCTTCTCTGGGCACCCTGTGCCAGGGCCTCACCACCCTCACAGGGAAGAATTTTTTTCTAATACCCAATCTAAACCTACCCTCTGTCCATTTGAAGGCATCCCCCCTTATCCTATCACTCTGACCGCTTTTGATCTAGGCACATTCACACACAATCTCTTCTGTGTATATAACCAGTATTTGAGGAAACTGTGTCTTTTAAGTTCAGATACAGTTATGGTTCTGGAATGCACAAGACTGCAGTTGAGCTGCGGGACCCGCCCCAAGCCAAGCACCTGTACCCTGACCACGCCAAAACGGAGAATGGAGGAACCGGGCCAGCAGAGTGCTTCCTCCACCCACGGCACACCTACCGGCCCTAGTCAATCGCAGAATATTCTGAGCTGGAAGGCACCCACACGAACCATCAAAGTCCAACTCCTGGCCCTGCACATGACAGCCCCACGACTCCCACCACGTGCCGGTGTCATCTCACCCAACAGCCTTTATCCCACTGCACCTTCATGGGCATGAGCAGCTACTGCGGTCAGACAACCTGCAGGGAAGGACCCCCTGCTCCTGAGTGGGGGTCCTTCTGACCCCAGAAAAGGACACGAGGGCAGCAGGGGCCAGTTCCCTCAGCCCTCAGGAAGGTCACAGAATCACAGAATCAATTAAGTTGGAAAAGATCATTGAGTCCAACCTATGACTGAACACCACCTTGTACACCAGAGCAACATACTGAGTGCCTCATGCAGTCTCTCCTTAAACACCCCCAGGGATGGTGACTCCACCACCTCGCTGGGCAGCCCCTTCCAATGTTTAATCACTCTTCCTGTGAAGAAAGTCCTCCCAATGTCCAACTTAAACCTCCCCTTGCACAGCTTGCGGCCGTTTCCTCTTGTCCCGTTGCTGTTCTCTAGGAGCAGAGCCCGACCCTATCTGGCTGCAGCCTCCTGTCAGGGAGTTGTAGAGAGCGAGAAGGTGTCCCTTGAGCCTCCCCTTCTCCTGGTCGAGCCCCCTCAGCTGCTCCTCATCAGGTTTGTGCTTCAGCCCCTTACCCAACTCCGCTGCCCTGCTCTGGGCTCGCTCCAGCCCCTTCCCCAACTCCGCTGCCCTTCTCTGGACTCGCTCGAGCTCCTCAATGTCCTTCCTGAACTGAGCGGCCCAGAGCCGGACACAGCGCTCGAGCCGCGGCCTCACCTGCCCGCCTGCGGTGCTGGCGCGCAGAGGGCGGGAGCGGCCTCACGGCCAGTGCCCGAGGTCCCTCGAGCCGTCCCCTCACGGCCGGTGCCCGAGCCCCCCCCCAGCCGTCCCCTCACGGTCCCGCCCGCACTCACCCTTGTCGAGGGGCCGCGTCAGCTCGGCGCCCACGTCTTCTTCGCCCGCGCCGCCGAGGCCGGGCTTCAGCGGCACGGGCACGAAGAGCGAGGTGTCGGGGGCGCGGGAGGCGCCGCCGTCGCCGGGGGAGGACGACGACGAGGCCGAGGATGAGGAGGACGCCGAGGAGGCGGCGGGGCGCGGGCGGGGAGCGGCGCCGCCATGGCGGAGCGCGAGCGTC